>PVLD010030362.1:0-16935 GCA_004027595.1 Dinomys branickii
CAGATCTTGCTTGATCTGCTTGAGGTCACTGAAAGAAAAGGACACATGGACAGAGATAGTATCAGATTCTCCATTCAGCTCCTGTAAGGGATATTGTTCTTGTTGGACTTGAACAAAATCAGATTGGGATACTTAGAAGCCTTGCCCTTAGAATCTGGATGGCAACTTCTGTCTCAGTAATGGTAGATGAGATTTTGATTAAGGTTGCCTTGGAAACCTCACCCTTAGAATCTGAATAACAAGGAAGGGGAAACTTAGGCTCGGTAAAGTATATGTATCTGATTGTGCCTTAAGGATCACAGGTGTCTGGTTTTCCTGTGGCTTACATTTATATATTGAGAACAAGGATTATCTCTTAATGCAAAGAAAGTCTGAACATAAGATAATTCTGACCATTTTCCCTCTCACAGTACAATTCTAGTTGTGAAATAGTATCATAATGAGTACTTACCTCTGTATTCCATTTTGCCTCTAGGAGGTAGGCATGCCATGCATGGGAGCAGAAAATTATTAAACAGCTGTTTCTTAAATACATGAGGGTCAAACAATTTCCAGTGCTTAAAAATACATTCTAAAGGAGTAAGAGAATTCAACACTGACTTCCTCATGTGAAACACAAGAGGAAAAATAAGCATCCTTTTTAATCCCTAATTGGTTTCCATATATTCTCAAGGCCTACCCTGAGGTGATCTGCTTCACAGTAAGTAGCTGCTACCTGGATAGTGACCAGAACATACGTCAGATGGGACTAGCCACTCTTACCAACCCATATCTCTACCTTCTCCAGAAACTCACACTTCTCACTTCAGCTTGTGTTTCCCAAACCAAAAGCTACAGTTGATTCCAGCTCTAACAGTTACGTTTAAATAAGGAAGCACTGCTAGAAAAGTTAAAGCAATAACCAGGTGACCTGAACAACTGCTTTCCAATCCTTTGAAAGAAAGTGAGGAGAAAAAATCAAAGGGCAAATTGGAAGTGGTTGGAGCACAAGAGGTCACCTCTAGAGATAGAGGCAAGTAGTGCTTTGGAAAAATCCTGCCCTGGGCCCTAGGTCAAAGAAGTCCCCTAGATATTTGTGCTTTCTACCTAATCACCTAGGAAATCTCCCTTAGCAACACACTTATAAAGCCCACAGGTTAAAATCTGTATCTATCTTTCAGGAACCACAACTTACATATTAGCAAAGGTACTTCCCTGTCGTTTGTGTTAGCATGTGCTCATTTTCTATGGACTCAACTCAAAAGTTGTTAGATAGTTGTTAGTTGTTAGATGGAAGGGAAATGTTGAGACGATTTAGAGTTTCCTTTTCTCTAATCTTTAGCAGAAATATGCCCTTAATAAAGGAATGTACAAAGTGACAGGAAAAGATAAAAAATGAGGTAAAAAAAGGGATGTCTTTTCTTCTCATACTTCTCATGTAGCTTTTCTTCTCATACATTGTGAGTTATTGAGACAACTTACCCATGAGTCATCACCATCACTCTGGAAAGGGGAGACGGGGGCATCTCAATGGCTAACATTGCCTCCTTGTGGTGGAAGATCAGACTTGAAAGAAAACTGTGGCAAAGAGGGCTCAACACTCCCCTCTAGAGTATAGAGAGGGGAGTCAGGCCAATCGTTCCAGTGAAAGCTGTCCTCCAAGTCTTAAGTACAGTTGCTGGCCTGTTGATTTTTAACTGACCACTAGAGTTCTGTGATTTTTTAATGGGCAAGTATATTTCCTAAACATAAACTAGATTTCATAAAAATATTCTTTTTACAACATTTTTCATAAATTCACAATTTGGTTAGTATCATAATCCACTGCGGATATTCTAACATTAATTTTCTCCCTAGCACTGTTTTTTTTTTTTTTTTTAGCACTGTTGTCTAACAAGTGCAAAAGGTCAAGCAAGGAGCACCAATAAATTCAGCAACTACTAAGTCCAAATTCAATATATACAATGCAAGAGTACAAGATCTTGCCTGTGAAACAAAAATGTCCCTCAAAGAAACACCATAATATTCCCATGGTCTCAACTTAAATTTATCATCATTTTAACAACAACAACAAAAAAAAAACAAAAAGTGCATAAAAAGACAAGGCATAAAATTTTAAGACATAAGTAATTCACAAACAAGGATGACAATTTCTGATTACCCAAACTAGTCACAATCCAAACTCCATGAAACAAAAGCAAACTCTTACCTCCTTCCAATTATTTCTCTGGGTCCTCTAAAAACCGTAGGGGAAATAAATGTAACTCCCAACCTGCCAGGTGTCTGATATGCCAAGTTCATGTTCTCCAAAACGGAAGAATGAGTTCTGAGCAACAATGGAGGGTGAGCGTAGGAAAACTTATTAGGGAATAGGAATAGTTCCCAAGAGAAAGGAGGGGTCGCAAGTGGGTTGCTACAGACCCCATTTTACAGAGAAAGTATTGTAGAGCTAAATCACAAGGGGGAGCAAAATCACTAGGTTGATTCAAAGTCATAAGGTGGGTACAATGTGGTACAAAACTGTGATCAACCAATAAGATTACAAGTTTAGCCATTTAGGTAATATTGATCCAATGGGGAAGTAGGTCACATAGCAAATGTACAGGGAAAGAAAAAGAAACTTCTTAGGTAGAGACAAACCAGGAGGTCCTGGTCACTCACTGGGTGACTGATGTTAATGTAATTTTTTGTTTATCTCTCAGGGAGACACATGTAGGCCTGGTCATTTTGTCTTTATCTTGAGGCCTGACTTCCAACAGATGTGCCTCTGGCCACAGTTGTAATGTGTTCTCAAGGGCCTATAATGACTCACTCAAGGGCATAGCCCTGTATGCCTGCCCTCAATATTTCTACCTAACTTAGCTGTCTATAATATTCTCTTACCTTGACATATAAAATAACAGTTTAGGGAAGTAGTATAAGCAATGAGGAGTGACAGGAGTGTGTGTGCCTGTGTGTTAAGAGAGTTCAAATTCTACCTATTGCAGCAGAGAACTCAAATATGTCATTTACACCCTTACTTCACCTTCTCACCCCTCTTTCCTGCTTGATCACCCTGTCAAGTGGTGAGCTGAGAGGGTTTCTAGAGTATTTGCCGTCATACCATCAGATGTGAAAATGCATATGTAAGCCTTCATCTTCTGTGTAACTGGTACATTTTAATAATAGTCTCTTTTCAAATAAACTCATACCATAATTTTGCATTTTCCTCAGGATAACTGAGCCACAATTGGTCTCCGGTAAAATTTCTATTTACTTTAGGGGCTAAGAACATTAAATGCCTTACTCTTAACTGAGCATCATTCTAATCAGGGAAAAATTGCATTAGGGAGCCATGTGAATGTCTGAGAACACATTCATTCCTGATTTTGATATTTTAAAATATAGCAGATTGCAGAAATGCAGATTACAATGTGGATATAGTGTTAAAATTGCTTTTGCTATTATAAAGATAAAAATAGCTCTTGGTTCAAATTTCCTGCTGCTTTTCTCTAAATGAAGGAGTTAAATACTGAAAGGCAGGTGGATGCTGCTGCTTCTTTAGAAAGAGATGAATAGGGTTGATGGCAGGAGCTACAGGGAAGCTATTGAGGCTGCAGATGCATATGCTGCCCTCACTTCCCACAAAGTTCAAAGTGGGGTGAAGCTTCTCTGGTAATTGGCTATGGAATAGCAAACCCTCTGGATCAAAATGGCCCTTGTACTTAATTACCCATGTTTGGGGCAGTGAATAGCCACCTGGTTGATTAGTAACGCCACCTATATTTGCAACCACCCAAGTTTAAGTGCCAGTAAGACTGTCAAGACACTGGCCTCAAGTTCACTCAGGAACCATGTAGTTTCAATCAATTCTGTCCACGTCAGGTCCAGATTCCTCACCTTCTAGTGCTAAGCAGATGGTTCTACAAAGCCCCAAGGTAAAAGCTGATTTTTCAGTGGAACAGGATGAGGATATGCATATTTCCCCAAAAAAGTACAATGATAACAACTGTAACGAGAAAGGAGCATTTAATTTGTATCATATTTGATGATTTGCTAAGGAATTTTCATGGAATATCTATTCCTTTTATTCACAAAAAGCTTGTGCCAGAGGGTTGATGTGTCCATCTTTCAGATGGGTAAGTTAAGATTCATAAAGATATATCTATATCAAAAAGTTACAAAACTAATAAGCAACAGAACCAGCAGTCAGATTTGAATCTTTTGCACAAAATCAAATCTCTTTTTACATCTGTAGTGGCCTGACTCTATCGTTTCTTGTAGTATTGCAGGATCTACTTTCTTCCTGCTTCAGCTATGGAACACTGTTGGGAGGGAGATACCTATGTGTGAATCATACACTGGATCCAGTCTATGAATAGGCCACTCATGATGACTCTTTTTTATTTCTCTAAAAGTCAAGTGCCCCATACCCCAGCCTATTCTAAAGCAATAACAATGGTAGACAATTGCTGTGCACTAAGTATTGCACTACGCACTTCACATACATTGACTCATTTAAGCCTTACCTTAAAACAACTTCATGAGATTCATGTTGGCTTTTATCTCTATTTTTCAGTAAAGGAAGCAGAGGTAGACTGAAGAAGCTTCATGAGCATATAGTAACAGAGCCAGGAAACTCAGGCAGGGTGGCCCATGAGTCTATGCTTTCAGCACTATGCAAAATTGACCCATCTGTAGTAAAACTCAGAAATTCATCCATGGCTACAAGACATTTTATTGAACTGGGAGTGTGCAGGTAAGGATAAAAGGACACAGGCAATTATCATGCTGAAATCAAGGGAGAAGAAACAAATTGGGACAAAATCCAAAACACTAAAACCGACTCCTCTGTTTTATTAGTCTACTAGTAAATTCATTTTTTTCTCTCCTTTATTTTGGTGGTAGTTCTAGGAATTGAACCCAGGGCCTGATACATGCTAGGTAAGTGCTCTACGACTGAGCTATATCCCCGACTTCTTCTTTCATCTATTGGTAACTGTTACCGATCTAACTTTCAAGTGAGGAAACCGAGGCTCAGTGAGGTTAAGTTGCCTAATGCAGCTAGTAAGTGGCAGATCCACAGTAGTTTACTTAATCTTCACATCAACTCTGTGAGGGTTTTTTTTTCTTTTTGGTTACCAGGAATCAAACTCAGGACTTCTCACTTGCCAGGCAGACACTATGCTGCTGAGCTATATCCTCAGCCCCTGTGAGGCTTTTCTTATCATTATATTCATTTAAAAGATGCAAAAGCACACAGTGACCCAGTAAGTCATGAGAAAAGATATCAAACCTATCTCTGTTTGTTGCCAAAGTTCTTTCCAGCAGAGGATATGAAAAAAAAGGAGATTTTAGCTTGTGATGTAAGATGATTCTCCTGATTTAGATTGGTCAGCGATGTTGCTGGCTCTGCCTGGCTGATTCTGGGATTTCCAGAATGAATTTGACAAAAAGGAGAAGTTTGGATTTTTCTCCATAAAGCATGGCCCAGAAAAATGTAGGGGTTGCTACTCCAAAGTAACTCCTCTCTTGCCACACAGCAGGCCACTTTGGACCCATCTTTGGATGTTCATGATATCTGAGAAATATTTTTCTTCCACAGATACAATGAAGGGTATAAATACAGACATATATACAAGTGAAAATGGACACAAATCATTCTTATCTTCTTAAAGCATCTCTCCTAACCATTTCTGCATGTTAGCCGGTTTCTTTTTATTTCATTTTGTGTAATTGAAAAAAATCTACTTTATAAAGAAGAACCAAACAATACTCTCAAATTCAATCTTTTGATTAATTCAGTCAGACACTTTACATAGTCACTGAAGTGGTTCTTTGTTGTAGTTGCTGTCACTGTTGTTTTGCGGTCTTAGTGATAGAAACCCAGGGCCTTGTGCACACTGGGTAAGTGCTGTACCACCGAGCTACATCTCCAACTCTGTTTTGATTTTTACTGTAGATTTCAGTGTAGGTTTAAAATTAAACCACTATCAATATGGAAGCTGGAGAGGGGCTGGGGATATAGCTCAGTGGAATAAGCGCTTGCCTAACAAGCGCAGGGTCCTGAGTTCGATCTCCAGTACCGAAAAAAAAAATGGAAGCTGGAGATAAAATAACAGTGTTTCCAAGAGTTTACAAATTAGCACATATGATCTAGAGCCAGAATGCCCAGCTTTATATCTTAGCTCTCCTTTTAGCTGTCTAACCTTGAAGCTGGCTAGTTAACCTTTCTTGTGCTTTAATTACCATCAGTGAAATAAGAATAACATGTTGGACTAATCATATTGTTATAAGAATTGAACATGCAAATACAATAGAGTGCTTTCAATAGCACTTCAATAATAAATAATCAATATGTGCTGGTTATTATATTAGTAGAGATCACAGGAACAAACAATTTCACAAGTTTTGAAGGATGATCAATTATTTTTTTTCCTTTGACAGAGGAGAGGTGAGAGTGAGCAATGTCTTGAGATCAATGAAGAAGTATAGGTATGTTAAGATTAGCTTGGGCTAGCTGAGACACAAACATTCATCTGTGATTAACATCTGTGTTAGCTTTTCATCACTTATAAAATACTTGATGCAAACAACTTAAAGAGGAAGATTTATTCTGGCTCATAGTTTCAGAGATTTCATTCTATGGTCAGTTGGCTCTATTCCTGTAGGCCTGTGGCAGGCAAGTGTCATGAAAGAAATCTACTCATATAGTGGAAGCGAAGAAGTGGACAGAAGGGGAAGCATTGCTACAGGAAGAGTCCAGAGTCATTCCTTATAATCCACTCCTTTCAACTAGGCCCACGTCCTTTTCTATCACCTTCAAATAATGCCATCAAACTGTGATCTCATCAGTGGATTAATCTATTGATGAAACTTAGAACTGTCATGATCCAGTCACTTCCTAAATTTTACCAGCTGGCCTTTTAGGGATAGTTTAGATCCTAACCCAAAGTGTCTCAAATGGATGGATTTCTTTTCAGTACTGGGGATTCAACCCAAGGTCGCATGCATTGTAGGAAAGCACTGTACTCTGAGCTGCACCTTCAGTCCAGGAGAATGGTTTTGTGGTAGCAATCAGTGTATACAAAGAATGGCTGTTCTAACATAATTGCATCGTGTTTCGACCTTGTTGCTGGCCAAAGAATTCTTAGGTCTGAGACTTAGTGCAGGTTCTAACATATAATAACTTCACACTAAATGTTCAATGGGCTGGGCGTGGTGATGCATGCCTGTAATCCCAGTACTTGGGGGGCTGAGGCAAGAGGATCACTGGGAGCTCGAGACCAGCCTGGGCTACAAAACGAGTTCAAGGCAAGCCTGAAGTGCATAGTGAAACCATGTCTCAAAAAGGCAAAAAAACCCCACAAAAAACAAAAAACAAAAACCACCCAATTTAAGCATTGACCATATTTTGCCAGGGATATAGCTCAGTGGCACAGAACCTGCCTGGTAAGCACAAGGTTCTGAATTAAATTCCCAGTACCAAAAACCAAACCAAACTAAAAAAACCCAAAAAACATTAAATGTTGAATAAGTGGTTGCATGATACTTACAATATATTTAAATTCATCAATTAATATACTGTAACACATACTTCATCTTTTTCTCTTGCCATGTCAGTAACATGGAAAACATATCATTATTTTACTGAAATAACCCATCATCTATCTAATTGAAAAAACAGCAGGCTTATAGACACAGGCCACATCCCAAGAGGAATCTTATGCCAGAATCAGTGTCTTTGTCCAGTGTATGTCTACTCAGCATTCATTTCTACACTGAAATATTTTTTTCTTCCTTTCTAAGGGAGCAGATTCAGCCTGCTGGCATTGCCAGCTAGAAGTGCTGCAGAATTAAAATCCATGGGAATGGACTTCAAACAATGTCACATGTGGGATCAGCGTACAGACACTACAATTTCCTTATTAGTTAGTTGGGATAACTTAGGAATATTCTCCCAGAGCTCCCCAGAAGGACTGAGCTCCAATAACTCATAGTGGTGACTGCTTTGAGCACAGACTTTATTGATGTTCTTCTTTTGCTGTCTCAGTGCTCTCTTCCCATCTGGTGTTTGCTGGGATCATGTCTAACAGACAACTGATCCTACAATCCTTATTTCAGATTATAGTCTCCTGAAGGGAACTCAAATCAAGACAGAAGACTATTATGTGCTAAAAATACTCCGAAACTATTTTGCTAATCTGTGAAAATGAAACTCCCATTTCTCTCCTCACACTCATTTTTCTTCCTTTAAAATAGAACTGGAAGAAGGGTGGTGTTTCCCCACATGTGCATCTATGTTGTTATTTTTCTTCTTGCTTGCCATTTCATTCCTCAACAGCAAATAAAGCAAAAACTTGAGGTTCCGGACAAATAAGCAGACTTACCTGGGCAGCAGGACTCTGGCATGTCCTCTCTACTTTCTCCCTTGTGAAAGATACACAAAGTACCCTGGGCTTATTCTGTTACACCACTTAGGTAAAATATAACTACGCACAACTCAACTTTATTTTTAAGTGCATTTGAGGCTAAGGTAAGAACATGAAGAGCCAAATATATTTTGGAAAGAGAGTATTTCATCACCATTATACTTACAGTTGTTCCTTTAATATTCATTTGATTCTCATGCAAGACTGGCTTTGGAATTTAACCTAAAATCCATTTGACTTGTTGCTTTTCAAATTACATAAAGGTTATGTTACATGGTAGGGTATTTGGGTAAAGAAATCAAGCATGCTTTATTATGTAGACATCAGTAAGTATTTACATATATGGTCTGAGCACACACAGTCTTGCTCTTTCTGGCTTGTATGACAAGAGCACAATCCCTCAATCTGAGGTTCCTTGACAAGTGATTTTATTCTGTCATGAGACACATGCATTGAACAAAGACCACCATCAACACAGCATTCACATTTTCACTTTCATTCCATTGATTCTCAAAGAACCAATTCTAAATGTATTCCAGTGCATGAAGAAGGGAAAAGTAACAATGATCCCATTGTGCAGCTTCACAAATCTAGTGAGGTTTTCAGCTTGTTGAAAGTCTTAACTCATTCAATATTAATAGAGTCAGGGGGTTTAGCTATGCCAGTGTATCATGGCGTGCTGTGTTTCTTCTAATGCTGTCAGGATGAAGGAAGAAAGTATAGATCTAATTTATCTCAAGCTCCTAGGTATGAAGAGAATATCATTTGAACAAATTTAGCTTGTGCTTCAGCTATGTTCATCATCAGTGAAACACAAAAATCTCACACCCATAACTTAAAGGAGAAGTTCCTTTTGGATTATGTTTCCAATTCATATTTCTCTAGCTCCAAGGCAAGAAGACATGTTGGCAGGGCTTGGGTAGAGGAAAGTTGCTCACCTCAGGGCTGACAGAAAGCAGAGACTCCAAGGAGAAGCTGAGGAGGGACATGTACCCTTTCAAGTCACTTCCACAGATAAGGCCCCACCTCCTAATAGAAAGTCAGCTATAAGGCCCCATCATGTGATTTTTTCAAACACATGAGGATTTGGGTAACATTTCAGATCTAAACTGTAACTTGTGATTGGCTTTATTTTTTAAATTTTATTCTAAAAATAAAAGAACAAAAGCACATTAACAAACAGATATCCATTAACGAAATAGCACAAGAATAATACAAGCAATACTGAAATACAGACAAGGTGATAGGAAATTAACAATGATTGTTGTGTTACATATTGATATCTTCATTTTATTTTCTTGGTACTGGGAATCAAACTCAGGACCTTGAGCTTGCCAGGCAGGTGCTGTGCCATTAAGCCATCTCCCAAGCCCCATATTGATATCTTCAAAGTGGTTACTCAGGAAAACAAACAGAGACATGCAAGATTGATCAAATAATTAATTATTAACTATTCCTTTCAATAAAGCCATAGAAGTCAGTGGTACAACTATCTTAGCTATTCTGGATATACATATATACATAATTTTCCTTTTCTTTCTTTTCTCTTTTCCCTCATTCTAGTTGCTCTTTACTTTTGAGCAATTTCCTTTCATTTCACAATGTCTATCATACCTCCTAAATTTTATTCACTCTTTCAGATATAGTAGTCAGACAATATGTTGCTTACACATGCGGGACAGATTTATCTCACTCATTATGAGTAGGGACTCTAGTTGTGACCATTGACCTATAAAAGCCCCATGTTTATCTTTCTTTATAGCTGAGTAATATCCCATTATATAAAAATACCATAATTTTTTTATCCATTCCTCAGTGGATGAACATTTGGGTTGCTTCCAAGGTTTAGCTATTACACATTGTGCTGCTATAAACATGGGTGCACATATATTGCTGTGATATGATGTTTTCAGTTCTGGGAAATTACCTAGAAGAGAAAAACCTGGGTTGAATGGGACCTGTAGACCTAGTTTGCTGAGAAATCTCCAAACTGATTTCCACAGTGGTTTCGCCAGTCTGCAGTCCCACCAGCAGTGGAGAAGAGTTCCTCTTTATCTACAGTCTCATCAGCATTAGTTATTGGTTGATTTCTTAATGATAGAAATTCTTACTGGGGTGAGATGAAATCTCAATGTTTTTAAATTTGATTTTCTTGAATGACTAATGATGTTGAACAATTTCTCATTTATTTATTTGCCATTTGTCTTTCTTTATCTAAGAAGTATGTATTCATCTCAGATGCCCATGTTTGGATTGGGTCTTTGAATTTGGGAGGGGCTGAAGTTTCTTAACTCTTTATACGTTCTAGAAAGATCACCTATAAAGGAAAGTCCATCAGAATCACAGCAGACTTCTCAACACAAACCATCCAATCAACTAGAGCTTGGAGGGAAGTATTACCAGTCCTGACACAAAACAGTTTCCAACCAAGATTGATGTATCCTGCAAAAAATGTCCTTCAAATTGAATGGAGAAATAAAATATTACCACAACAAAGAACAATTGAAGAACTTCAGGAGTGACAAACAACCTTAGAAAGAGTACTAACAGATATTCTACACAGAGAAAAACCAGTAGAACAACAGTAGAAAGGATCCCTCAAGCAGAGCAAGCAATTAGAGAAAAAAGTAAGAAACCAACAGCAAGAAATAACATGACAAAGATAAGCCAACACATACAAGTTATAATCATTAATGCAAATGGCCTCAATTCACCAGTCAAAAGAAAAAGCCCGGCAGAGGGGATCAACAAGCAAAATCCAACAATATGCTGTACAGGAAACACATTTTATTCAAAACAAAATCCATAGACTGAAAGTCAAAGAATGGAAAAAAATTGTCCATGCTACAGGAACCCCCCAAAAATCAGGGGTAGCTATTAAGTTTGCAGACAACGTAAACTTCAAACTGAAAACAATCAAAAGAGATAAAGAAGATCACTACATACTAGTTAGGGGAAAACTGAAAGAAGAAGAGATAACAATCCTAAACATGTATGCACCTAATATGGGAGCACCAAACTATGTGAGACAAATCTTAACAGACATGAGAAACCAAATAATTAATAATGCTATTGTAATAGGGGACTTCAACATTCCTTTGACACAAAGAGATAGGTCAATTGTACAAAAAATTAGCAAAGAAATAACAGATCCGAACGAAATCTGCAAACAAATGGACTTAGTAGATGTATGCAGAGTGCTCCACCCCATGGCATCAGAATACACATTTTTCTCAGCTGCACATGGGACTTTCTCTAAAATAGACCACATTCTAGACCATAGAGCATACCTACCTAAATGCAAAAGAGTTAAAGTTATCTGGTGCATATTACCTGACCACAGTGTAATGAAATTGGAAATTAATGACAGAAGGAACTCCCAGAACTTCATAAACATTTGGAAATTAAATAACAACCTCTTTAACAACCAATGAGTCACAGAAGACATTAAAAATTACCTACAAACAAATGAAAGTGTAAATACAACTTACCTGAATCTGTGGGTTGCTGTGAAAACAGTCCTTAGAGGCAAATTTATAGGGGTGAACACACACATAATGAAAACAGAAAGAGAACAAACAAATAGCCTAATGCTGCACCTCAAACCTTTAGAAAAAGAACAAGTCAAGTCCAAAGAAGGGAGGCGATTATAAAGATCAGGGCAGAAATTAACACAATGAAGATGAAGAAAATCCTACAAAAAAAATAAATGAATCAAAGTCGGTTCTTTGAAAGAATAAATAAAATTGATAAACCCCTAGCCAAACTTATCAAAAATGAAAGAAAAAGACTCACATTCATGCAATAAGGAATTAAAAGGATAAAATCACTACAGATCCTACAGAAATTCAAAAGATCATTAATACCTACTTTGAAAATCTTTACTTCCATAGGCTAGAAAACTCAGAAAAAATGGACAGATTCTTAGATATGTATGAATTACAAAAGTTG
Organism: Dinomys branickii; assembly: GCA_004027595.1. NCBI lineage: Eukaryota > Metazoa > Chordata > Mammalia > Rodentia > Dinomyidae > Dinomys > Dinomys branickii. The sequence continues at coordinate 12,342 of PVLD010030362.1, forward strand.
AATCAAGAAGATAGAAAAATCCTGAACAACCCAATATCAATTAATGAGATTGAAAAGGTGATGAAAAACTTACCGACAAAGAAAAGCCTGGGCCCTGATGGATTTACAGCACAATTCTACAAAAACTTCAGAGAAGAATTAACACCAACACTCCTCAAACTCTTCAATGAAATTGAAAAGGAAGCAATTCTTCCTAACTCATTTCTGGAGACAAGTATTATAATGATACCAAAACCAGAGAAAGATCCAACCAAGAAAGAGAACTACAGACCAATCTCTGTAAAGAATATAGATGCAAAGATACTCAATAAAGTACTAGCAAATAGAATGTAGCAAATCATAAAGAAAATAATACATCATAACCAAGTTGCATTCATTCCAGGAATACAGGGATGGTTTACTATTCGCAAATCAATAAATGTTAGGCACCATATCAATAGCACCAAAGACAAAAGTTGCACAATCATCTCAACAGATGCAGAAAAAGCTTTTGACAAAGTCCAACATGCATTTATGATAAAAGCCCTACAGAAAATAGGAAGAGATGGCCTTTACCTCAATCTGATCAAAGCCATCTCTGGCAAACCAACAGCCAACATCATACTAAATGGACAAAAACTAAAAGCTTTCACTTCAAAGTCAGGAACAAGACAAGGATGTCCACTGTCACCACTCCTATTCAACATAGTTCTGGAACCATTGGTCAAAGCAATTAGACAAGAGAGATAAATAAAAGGAAGAAGGATAAGAAAGGAAGAAATCAATTTATCACTATTTGCAGATGACATGATAGTTTACATGGAAGACCCCAAAAACTCCACTAGAAACCTCTAATTAATCAACAAATTCAGTAGTGTAGCTGGATAAAAAGTCAGCACTCAAAAATCAATAGCATTCCTATACACAAACAACAAATAGACTGAGAGAGAAATTAAGGAATCCATACCTTTCCCAATAGCATTCAAGAAATTGAAATATTTAGAAATCATTCTTACAAAAGATCTATTCAATGAAATCTACAGTACTCTGAAAAAAGAGATCCAAGAGGATTTCAGTAAATGGAAAAATTATTCCTTGCTCTTAGATAGGAAGAACCAACATTGTGAAAATCGCCATACTACCAAAATTGTACAGATTCAATGCAATTCCCATTAAAATACCATTAGCACACCTCACAGATCTAGAGAAAATATTCTTAATATTCATCTGGAACCAAATAGCAAAAGCAATTCTGGGCAACAAAGACAAGTCAGGTGGAATCACAATTCCTGAACTGAAAGTATACTACAAAGCTACTGTAATAAAATCAACATGGTACTATCTAGAAAACAGACTTGAGGATCAATGGAACAGACTGGAAGAAACAGCCACAACCACAAATACACTCAGCCATCTAATCTTTGATAAAGGGGCAAATCAAGCTCACTGGAAGAAAGATAGCCTCTTTAATAAATGGTGCTGGAAAAATTGGATTGCCACTTGCTGAAGACTGAAAATAGATGCAAGTCTATCACTATGCACTAAACTAAAGTCAAAATGGATCACAGATCTCAATATTGAAACAGAAACACTAAATCTATTGCAAGAGAAAGTGGATAAAAATCTTGAAGATAAAATCTTGAAGACATAAGGTGGAGAGTTCATGAACAAAAAGCAAACCACACAGGAAATACTTCAAAGAATCAACAACTGATATCGTACTGAAAAATTTTTGCACATCTAGAGAAATAACTGGCGAAGTAAAAAGAAAACCCACAAATTGGGAAAAAATTTTAGTTGACATAACTTGTAATTGGCTTTATTAAGGTTGTCATTCCCATCTTTCATGTTCTTTGGTATGTTTGAGTAGTTCTCACTCATTAAAGTCACAATTCTCATCACTTCTTAGCCTTTTGACTAAGATCAAATGTAAAGGGAAGGCTTAATGGCTTTCCAAGAATGAAGAATGTGGGAGCTCAGAGATCACACCAGTCATATATGCAGCCTTTATAAGGACCTCAAGCTCAGCATTTATAGGTCAACTTATATTTCCCCAGTTTGGAAGAATTCAATAAAGGAATGAAAACTGTTGCTCCATCTTCTCTCCTTTACTCCAAAGCTAAAAATAAATGACCAACATTTTAGTCAGTCAATAACCTCTATGCATTTGTAGTACTCTGGTGCAATTTTTGTAGTGGCGAATATATACAAAAAGGGAAAAATAGCTGCTTTTTGTAGATGTTGGAGAATATCTTTCCAAAGAAACAATTAAAAAGCAATTTTCAATGGTATGAAATATATTAACAGAAAACTTTTAAATGCAGAATTGCGGAAACTTTATATTTGAAGTAAACTTGGAAGTCAAAAGGTCAATGTCTCTGCCAATGTAGAAATCTCCTCTGTGCATTCTGCTTGAGTACTTCTAGTGATGGTATCTTTGCCACCTCTTCAAAAATGTGTACTTCATCTCTGGACAGCTCTAAAAAGAAAATTATTTCTTATACTGAATCATTTTCAATTTAATGCACATGAAAACGATAGAAAAGAAGCAAGCAAGCCACTTGCTAACAAAAGATTGCAAGGCACTATCTTTATGATGAGTAACTCATGTTAAACCAATTTAATTTCCTTTTGTGACACAGTTGCCAGTCTTGAATAAAAAGAGGAGCAATCAATGTAGAACACATCTGGACTTCACTAAAGCTTTGTGGATCTGCAAGGTATTTCCATTAATGAGTTAGGGATATCAGGCCTGGGCTGTGCTATTACATGAGTCATACTGCAAGGGTACTAAACAGTGCTTTGGGCAAAACCTGGAACACCATATCCCAGAGACCATATAGTTTTCTCCTGGAGCTTTTAAAAATTTTTTTTTTTCTGCAAGGTCTGGAAGGAGCGAAATAAGAAAATTCTTGCTAAATTTACTGAAGATACAACATTGGGAAATGAGGCTGGAGGGTGAAGGGAAATAAAATCTAAAAATTCCTTGAGAGGCAAGAGCAGACTCTAAGGTGACCTTGACCAATTAGAAAAATGGTCTGTCAAAGAAAGGCTGACATTTGATGTTCAACAGGGACAGTGCTGTGTAATATATGTGCTTCCCAAATCTGAAACACATGAGTACCTGCTGAGGAACGACTGGTGAAACCATCACTCTGAATCACACCTTGAATAAATGGAAACAAGACAGGGCCATTGTTTAAAGGGCTGGGGTGGGGGCCTGGGTTTTGTATGATGTGTAAAAGCTAGGACATAATTCTTCTGTCCTCTATTCTGCAGCAAGAGGAACTTTATTAGATACACTCAGGCATTCCGCATGTTGGTCTTCATACAAAACATGAAGTAGAAAAAATGGAAGAGCTATCGAAGTAAAAGGAATAAAAAGCAGTCTTCCTGGAGAATATATGAGAAAAGTTGAAATCATTCGATTGGATGAGAGTTTCAATGTGGATTCTTCACTTGCCTTTCTTTCAGCTGAGTTCTCTACACTCACCTGACCAAATGTCTATTCTCTACATTGCTTGTGAAGTTCCACCTCAAGATATTTCTGTTCATTTCCAGTTCATCACAATATTCCAAATTTAGCTTAAACTATCTTACATTTGGTCACATGTATATAGATAAGCCAGACTTGAAGAAAACATTCAAAACTAAATGATGGATCTTGTTCATAGCATTACTGTAGCAGCCATTACACTGATAACTAATCCAAGATACTCTACAGTAGGTACCTGATGAGGGTAAATTGTTTGAAGGGATGCAGAGAGATTTAATTGGCTTTATAAATCGAGGTTCCTATCTGTAAAAGTCAAATTAATATAAGAAATTTTGAGAATAAGTATGATTTACTATAAGCAATGAGATGCCTAGGACCCTGAGAACAAACTCTGCAAGGGCATCTACAATGAAGAAAGAGATAATGCAAGTCCAGGGTAGCATTATTGGTGTTTCCAGCTGGTGAAATGCTAATATGATGTAGAATGATTATTTGTTTCACAAATAAATCTCTTCAATTAACTTGCCCAAACGTGTCCAAAGCCCTTGCGTGGTACCTAGCACATACAAGATGCCAGATACATGCTAGTAATTGTTCTGTGAATTTCATATTTCTTAAACCAGATATATTGGCATTCATTTTCAGGCCCAAATATTGGTATTTTAGGCTGTGCTTGAACGTTGATAATGCACTAAAAGCGTTTATTCAACCACTCTTTGTCTTAAAAATCTACAAAAGCCAATATTTCATCATTCAACTTGAGAGAACGTGCCCATAAATACTTACAATAAAAGTCAGTACCTTCTTCACACTTCTAATATTACGAGACTTTAGAACTTTTGCTTATAGCATTTATCTTTAACAAACTGATAAACTTTATTTAAACATTTTTATTTCTGCCAGCACATGTTTGTATACTGATTACATTCCTTGTTGGGAGTGCATAATGATAACCCTCTTTGTGCGGAGTCAGTATGTGGACATAACACATCTTCATTCTTTTGTTCATCCGCTTTCCTGCCTCTCCTTCCTCTTCCTTTCCCTTCTCTCTCCTCCCGCTCCTTCCATCTTTCAGTGATGTCCCTTTGCAAAATACATATCTCCATTTCCCACAATTTT
>PVLD010030363.1:0-16934 GCA_004027595.1 Dinomys branickii
GTATTAGCAGAAATGAAGATAACTTTATATTATACAGCATCCAGTGCAAATTCCCTACTATCTTATCTATAATTTGGTATTTCCTTTAACGTTTTTGTGTTAACTAATGTGAAGATAACTATGTAATACAACATCCAGTGCTAATTCCCTACTATATTCTGTATAACTTTGTATTTTCTGTATTGTTTATGGCTCTTCTAGTTCATATGTCTCCATTCTTTTGTCTTTAAAATAAAATTAAAAAAAAATAAATGCATTTATTTATTATGTATGAAATTTTAAAAAGCAAGCTGTCAGGAAACAGACTAGAATATCAAAAGAATTAATATTTGAATATTAGGATTCTGGATGACTTATTTCCTTTCTTATTTTATTTCCTCTGTACTTTTGTAGCACAAAACAATGTACAAATAATACAAAAATTTATAGAGAAGCCAAGTGTGCTGGTGCATTCCTTTAATCTCAGCTATTCAAGGGGGGCTGAGGCAGTGTGAGGCTACCCTGGGTAACTTAGAAAGACCAGATAGATAGATAGACAGACAGACAGAGACAGACAGATAGGAGAAAAAAGACTGAGGCTAGGGCTTGAATATTTGTCAACCAAGCGCAAGGCCATGGATTCAATCCACAGTATCATTTAAAAAAAAATGAAAAGAAAGAGAAGGAGAAAAAGAGAAAAATTGTGATGTAGATCATTTACTAACATTGAGAGAATTCTACAAGATTACCAAAGTGAAAAAGCTATAAAACAGAATGTAAAGTTTTGAGGACTTTTGTTTTAAAATACAGAAAGTAAAAAGCCCAGTTAAAAGTGCTTACTTTTGAGTAGTAGAATTATGGCTAATTTTTGTTTTACATTGGATTTTGGTCGTTTCTTTTTTTTTTTTTTTTTTGGTCGTTTCAATTTTTCTGCATTAATCCTTTATGTGTTTTGTAATGGGATTTTTAAAATGTACACATTAAGTGAATAAGATGGATGTATGTAAATGATAGAATAAGAAAATGTGCCAGAACTCATAAGGTATCATATTAAAATATCGGATGGCACGTGAGAATAACAAAGTGGCTCCTATAAGTGGAGCATAGAAGGGAATTTTTAAAATGCTCTCTGAACTTAGGCAGAAAAATACAAGGTTCCAGATGTGACATTCTGACACACATGCTAGAGAGGCCCAACACCAGGGCGAGCTGCGGCCCTTCCAGAGAGTTGCGCCTGAGCACCGCTGTGGACCGGCAAACTAAAAGTGTCTGCTGTTGGCACCTCCTTTTCCTATGTCACACACAGTGTTCCTTCATTCCTATAGGTTAAATACCACCCCCAAGATCCTAGCTGCATTGCTCCTGGCGTTTCTAAATTTGGAGAGGCGGGCTCTGTCGGAGAACAGAGCCTTTGTTTTGTAGAGAACCTGCCGGTCTCAGATCTGGTTTTCCCATCCGTCCAATTTCAGGCTTCTGCAGGTGGGACAGTCAAGGCTGGGTTTCACTCTCACTTTGAGGAAAGGAGCCTCATAAATGCACTGGTAGGTGCTTTAGAGTGTCCGTCTCTCAGAGGTACACTTTCCACTGCTGGAAATAGGCCTCCATCTCTGTCTACTGGTAATACTAGTTAAAGCTTCGGATAAGGTCTGTCAGCAGAATCCTGCACACAAACTTCCTACTTCCTAAATTCTAGTTACCTCTGTGACCACACCAGGTGCCAATCTCCTAGAATCAGAAGGTAGAAACTGCTTGTAATTGCAGCAGTTGTGAAACTGAGGCAGGAGGATCACCACAAGTTCGACTACATAGAGAGTTCAGGCCAGCCTAAACTACACAGCATGACCCTGTCTTAAAAAGAAGTTGGAAAGGATCTGACCAGGATCCTGAATCACGCATGTGGCTGCACAAGATTCTCACCCAACAAAGTAAGGACGCTCTGGGCAAATGCTCATTCTTTACTATCAGCTCATGCGTGGCCCAATCCCTATCATGTTTTTTGCCTCAGCATCTGGGCTGGGCACGATGAACCCCCACGAGGTCATTGCCCTTCTGATTTAAGAGTGTCTCGGACACTGGCCACAAGCCAGGCTTGGCCACAAGCCTGGCCACAAGCCAGGGAAGCAGGGAAAAATTAACACATTCTAGGAGTTAAACGAAGCCCAAAGCGAAGAGATTATTGATGAGGAAAATACTGTCTCAGCCCACGACCAGTAACTACCGTATTCCTCTGACAGTGACCTGCAGAATCCCGCCCTTGATCCCCTCCAATCTTCATTTTGTCCTAGGTTCACCTGGGAGAGCTTTATTTGGAATGAAGACTGGAAATCTTGAGCTCCCCCTAGAGGTACGAGTGTGCTAGTATAGTAAGAATCTGTGTGTTGTACTTGACGCTTCCGAGTTCATTTTAGCATTATCCTTTGGCAAGTATTTGCAGTCTCACCCAATTTCACTGCTTCTTGGCGACTTGTCTATAACTTCCGTAACATCTGGGCGTCCACACTCTACAGCATTTAAGCTACTCTAGCCTTGCTCATCGGAAGGATCCCCTGCCCAGCGGCATGAGTAGCACATCCTGCTCTGCCTTGTCTTCATCCTCTCTAAAGCTCTCTTTTAGGCAAAGTGTTCTACATGACCTCTCTCCAGCTTGCTTTGTCCTCTTCCTCTGTATCCTGTCTGCCCTCCATTCTTCTCTTACCTCAGCCCTTACCTGGTGAGGTAAAAGAAAATCTTTCTCCTTCCTTAAAAGTACTATTCACAGTCCACATTCCCCACATCCACCTCCGACATCCTGTAGATACTTTCATGAAGATGTGCAGATCTGTATTTTAGTTACATATCCACAATGTTCTACTATGTCTGATGAATTTCCAGTACAGTATCTAATGTAAGTATGAAGTTGATAATCCTTAGATAAATGTTGAATTAAACTATTGAAAGACAATTTTAAACAGCCAAATTTCTACATATCACTGTGAAGAGAAGAGAGGGGAGAGAGAGAGAGAGAGAGAGAGAGAGACAGAGAGAGAGAGGGAAGATGAAACACGACCGGAGATAGCATCACAAGAATCACAGTACAGTACATTGTCTAACAAGGCATTGGACTCAGGGTAAGGAAACTGGGCTGAAGTCCCACTTGGCTGTCAATGAGTAAAATGACCAGTAAGCTCCTCTTTAAGCCTCAACTTTTTCTCTAAAGAATCAAATACATGGATTAGATAAACTCAGAAGTTTTTCACCAGGCCCAATTGTGTGACCATCTCCCTCACTGGGGATCCTGAAGGCTGATTTAACAAGATAGAACCCTGGCTGTGCCTGTCACACAGCCTAGTACACTATGTGCTAATAAATAGTAGTTCTTTTTACACACAAAACAATCATTCTGTGACATCTCGGTTTTTAAAAGGAAAATGTTTGCCTTTATCCAATGCAGGTGGAGGCATATGGGAATATTTGCCTGGTAATCTAGTAATAGAGAACTGTTCAATTTGTTTCATCAAAGTTATTATGAATATTTTCCATTTATGGATATTTATTTTGCAGAAGAAATATTTAGTGGTTGAGTCTTTCATTATGCTGGACATTTTCATCTCTAGGCCTTGCCATATACTAGTTCTACTGGGAGATTCCATTCCAATACAAACTACTTTTTTTTAAAGTACATGTATCCCAGGCATGGTGCTACATGCCTGTAATCCCAGCACTCAGGAAGAGGAGGCAGGAGGATTGCCACAAGTGTGAGGCCAGCCTGGGCAACATAGTAAGTTTGAGGTCAGCCTGAACTACATAGTGAAATGCTGCCTCAAAAAAAAAAAGTGCATATTTGTAATATAGAATAATGATGTTGGGGGATGGTACATGTGTATAACATATCTTGATCATTTTCAATCCCTTTACCTCCCTCTCCTTCTGCCCCTTCCCCTAAGGCTCTTCCCCACCTCTAAGAATTCACCTTCTACTTTGCTATCTCCTTTATTCACATTCATTCATCTATGTATAGTTTAGATTTCTCATATAAAAAAATATGATATTTAACTTTCTGAGTCTGGCTTATTGTGCTTAGCACGATTGTCTTGAGTTCCATCCATTTTCCTGCAAATGATATAATTTTATTCTTCTGTATGGCTGAATAGTCTTATTCATTTTTCTGTTGATGTACATTTAGGCCATTTCCAGAACTTGGATATTATGAATTGCGGTGCTATAAATGTGGGTATGCATGAATCACTACAGTATATATTTAGTTCTATCTGGAATATACTCAGGAGAGGTGTAATTGGCTAAAATGATGTTTTGATTTTTAGTTTTTTTGAGGACTCTCCCTAATGATTTCCATAGTGCCTGCACAGGTTTACATCCAAGCCACTTTTTGAATCAAATGAAGAACTGAAAAAGAGATATGCTTGAGTGAATTCTTCATCAGGTACATCATGGTCTTGGAAGATATGAAAATCATCTGTCAAAGACTGCTATAGAAGCTAAGCTAGAAAAGAGAAAGACAATAGTTGGCAGCAAATCAAAACGTGAAAAAATATAAATGAGATATGTCAAGAAAATAAGCAGATCCCAGGGAATCAAAGTTTTTTGGAACCTATTGCCATTGTAAATGTTTAAGATTAATATCTAATAACAACTTATTTATCAAGGATTTTTTTTTTTTTTGAGACAGGCTGTCACTATGCAGTACAAGCTGGCTTTAATTTACTATGTAGCCAGGGTGGCCTCAAACTTACAGCAGTCCTGCCTCAGCCTCCTGAGTGCTGGGATTACAGGCGTGTACCACCATACCTGGCCTATCAAGGATTTTAAGGGAATGAAGGGTTCTATTTGTGGTACTTTTTTGAGTTTACTAAAATTTGGTGCTTTGTATTCCTGAGAAGCTGATTTAATGTCACTATTTTTATAATGTTTTCCTGACTTCTTTAGGGGAGTCTAAACTACCCATTGTCCTTGCAAATGCATGGTGTTCTGCCACCCCTCTGTGACTTTGTGGGTGTTGTTCCCTTTTCCTGTAAACCCTTCCCTGGTCTCCTTCTTCAATGGCTATTTTAAATCACTGTAAAGACCTCCTGTTGGCAGAGTAAATTACTCCAGGGTGGCCTAACAGTCTTGGCTCTTAGCTCCACTGTTTTCATAATTGCTGGGGCCTTGGCTGGGAAAACACCAAGCGCACCTGACTGGGGACCAGCATGAGAAGGAGAGTGACTGGGGCAGCAGCACGAAGCACGAACCATCGCTCTACAAGTACAAATTCCCCGTGATGAATGTGAATGTCAGACATGGCAAATACGTACTGATAAAAATTCAAAAACTTTCAAAAAGCGATGAGACATCAAGGACCCTTCTTTATTGATTATGTAATACTTTTATGTGTTAAAATATGAAATGCTTTCTTCTGATGGTGTTCTGAGTAGATTTTAAAGGCTTTTCATAGAAGAAAACTTGTAGCAGTGCAGGGGAGGAGAGTGCTGAAGTAGGAGGGTAAAGATAAGAAATTCCAGTCTCAGAAGGCTGTGGGAGAAGCAGGTTGAAGTTGCCCATGCCCACATTTTTACCTAACTCCACACAATGCTTGAGATTCCAGCTGCTTTGGGAAAGCCTTTCATGGGCTTCCTGATAAGAACAGCCGCGCATCCTATACCCCTCATTCATGAGATTTGCAGTGGTGTCAGTGAATCTGTACATGGGATTCTTTGATGGATGTCTGTTCCCACCAGTGGGTTCATGCAAGTGGACAATCACGGTCTGGGTTTGCTCACCGTTGCACCCGGAGACAGAGCCTGACACATAATGGGATTTCAGCATTTGTAGAGTAAAATAATATTGTTCCATGAAAAGCAACAGGATAAAGGGAATTGAAGATGGATTTAAGGAGACTGCTTAAAACAATTTATCAGTATTGCCAGTGGTCAAAGGCAAATTAATATAGGTCTGATGGCTTTTGGAGAAGGCAAAAGGGTTTTTGACTGTCTGGCACTAACTATGGCATTTTTTTTCCAACACCACTTCAACTCTGATACAAACTGGGTGTCCAGCATTTAATGCTGACACTATCTACTAGGTGTTACTATCAGATACCACAAGTGACAGTGCTCAGGTCCCATAAGTCTGCCCTAACTTTAGATGCTATTTGCAGTTTAGGAGCTGCCAGTACTTGTTACTAATCAGATGTAAAACTAGCCATAATTACTCATTGTTATGGTTTACATATTGTCTCAACTCAAAGTCTAGAAGCTTAACTAAGTAACTCAGCAGTTCTGTATCCTGAGGTGAAAAGGACATGCCCTTATAGCTCTAGGTTGTTGTTCATTATGTCAACTTGAGAAGTTTAAAAGTTCACGTAAGTGATTTTGCAGGGGCCCAGGGTCCTTACTTTGTAAACATCCTCAGCTTATGAAGGACGAAGGCGTGGCGATGGTGTGGAGGAGGGCAGATAGCCAATATACAATGTAAGGGAGGAAAAGAGGCTTGTCCCCCATACACACACACACACACCCCGTGCTCTTGCTGTTTGTGCTATCTTCTGCTGCCTCAGACTGTTGTCCCTGTGCCATGACAGCTTGCCTTAGAGCCAGCTGATTATGGACTGAAACCTCTACAAACTGTGAACTAAATAAACTTTTCCTTCCTTAATTTTGGGTGTGGGATATTTTGTCTCAGCAACGAGAGAAAAATAACCAAGACACTCAGTTTGCTAGAATGGCTCATAGAACTCAGGAAGTGCTTTATTTATGTTTACCAGTTATTTACAAAGGATACAAATGAACTGGGCATGGTGGTGCATGCCTGTAATACTAGCACTTGGGAGGCAAAGGTAGGAATTATCGCCATGGGTTCGAGGCCACTCTGGACTAGGTAGTGAGTTCAGAGCTAGCCAGAACCACACAGTGAGACCCTGTCTCAAAGAAACAAAAAAAAAAAAAAAGAAAAAAGAAAACAAAAACAAATGAACAACCAGATAAAGAGACACATAAGAGCCAGAGGAGTACTAAATGCAAGCGCTCTGTTCTTGTAAAGTTGGAGTGCACATCCTCCTTAGCCTTGAAGTGTTCACCAACCTAGAAGCTCCTCCAAATGCCATTGTATGGGGCCGTGGTGGTGAACCTGTGGCACACAAGCCACAGCAGGCTGTTAGTTATCATTGAAAGCTCTAAAAGGTTCACCATCACTGGTATAGGAGTTATCCGGGAGTTTTCATCACAAAAGCATGACTGAATGAATCACTGCTCAATGAGTTCAATCTCCAGTCCCTCTCCCCTTCCTAGAGGCCAGAAGTTGAGCTACAGTTCCAAGCTTCTGATCAAGTCAGTCTTTCTGGCCAGAAAAAAATAAAGACTAAAGTGAGAAAAAAATGAAAAGAAATCATATCAAACCTATACATTGGGATTTCAGTCATTCATTACCTCAACAAGTATTAAATGAATTTCTCCTATATGTCAAGCACGTATGCCTATCACATAAGAAATTTATATGAGAAAGTGAAAATAGGTGTATAAGACACAAAGTAAAGTCCAACATGTAGCCTGCTTTCATGAAAATCCCAATCTTGTTGGAGAAATCCATAACTAGTGCTAAGATAAAAGAAGAGTTCTACTGAATTGTGGGAAAATCCTATCAAATCAGACTGGCACAGTTAGGAAAGGGTAAGAGGAAGGAAAGAGTTACTTTTCATTTGTTTTACAGTGAGGGGGCTGGGGATATAGCTCAGTGGAATAAGTGCTTGCCTAGCAAGCGCAGGGTCCTGAGTTCGGGGAATGGTGCCCAGGGTTTCCCACATGCTGTGCAAGTAGTCTACCTCTGAGCTCTCTCCTCAACAGGAAGAGGGTATTTTAAAGAGAAGGAAACATGAATGAGACAGAGAACTTAGTCAGTAAACTAGAAGTAATTTGTTCCTTTATATCTTTTTACTTGTGAACATTCAGAAATACAAAACTGGTCTGGAGCAAAAGTGTATTAACTGCTTCAGACACAGCAGAGGGAGTGAGTGATCAGGTGAGGTCATTTTGTGCCTAGTCACTTGCCCATGGTGATTTTTTTTTTTTATAATCTGTGGCAGGGTGGCAAATTCAAAATTCCTCATGAGAGAAGCCGGCAGGGCAAGTACTGCAGCACACTGGAGTGTGGTGTGTGAGATGCACTGATGTCCCATCTCTAGGGGTGAGCAGCCACAGCACCAGCTGATTTTACCCAGGCTGAACGTAGACAGTCAGGATGAGGTCAAAGCATTAAGATGGGCCCACCATGATGGGACTTGGGGCTCACCGAGGAGGGGAGACCTGCACTGACACAAGGTTGCTCTGTCTTGCTGCGTGATGTACTTCTCTGCTGTGATGCAGCACGAAGGCCCTTCACTAAATGTTGACCATCCCTAGCACCCTTCTAGTCTCCAGTATTTTGTGATAGCAATGGAAAATTTATAGACAAAAAGATATCAACTCTGCATAAGATTGCAGTGCTTACCTACCTTTGCATACTCCTAAGGAAATAATCAGAGACAATAAAAACATGCACCTGCAAGTATTGAATACATAGAGAAATATCAGAAGCCATTTAAACAGCAAACAATAAAAGTGGGATTAATTATGGCTGTTTCATGGTGTAGTAGTCTGCAACCATTAGAATGACATTAGAGGAAAACAAGAAAAACATTCACTATGTGCTGTAATAAAAATTGCTCACAAAGCTATAACATAATATCAATTCTATTTTCCAAATGTGTGGGTGTGTATTCCTGTCCATGTATTTGTAGAAAAAGACTAGAAGATTCAAATATTCATAATACTTCTCTTTGGACAATAAAGTTATAGAAGAGTTCTGTTCTTTGCGTTTTTCTCAGAGTTTTAAAATTATTTAAAATATACATGTGCTACTTTCATCATTTGAAACAAATTATATTTTTAAGAACTTGCCAGGCATAGTGGCATACACCTGTAATCCCAGCACTCCAGAGGCTGAGGCAGGAGGATTGCCATGAGTTTGAGGCCAGTCTGGGCTGTAGAGTGAGTTCAAGGCCAGCCTGAATTACAGAGGGAGACCCTGTCTCAGAAATAAACCAAAAAAGAAAGAGAAGAAGGAGGAGGAGGAAAAGATGGAGAAAAGGGAGGAGAGGGAAGAGGAAGGGAAGGGAAAGGAGAGGAGGAGGAGGAGAAGTAAAGAGTGGTCTGGTCCTCTCCATTTTGTATCTCTCTGTGAGAAAGACATTTTACCAAAGTCCCCAGGGGCCGAAACAAAATGCTACTTTAGTGATGCCAGCTGTGCCAATTCAAAACATTACTCAAAGCATTTGTATATGAAGGCAAAGAAAAGAGTTACGTCTCACAGTCTCTGGGGCACACCTACCCATTGCTGCAGGGGCTTCAAAGACTGTTGCTATTGTTGTTGTTAAAGTGTTTTTAATTTTGGTATCTCTGGGGCCTCGCAAGGAATCTTTCTAAGTATGCCAGGCAGCCATATGCAAATAAAATTATGAACGGACTTGAGTAAGATCCTAGAGCCGTGGTGGTGACGCTACAGCACATGCACTGTGGTGGGCCCTCGGCCCTGTGTCAGCATGCGAGCCACGTCGCCACACCATTGCCCCAGCAGCCACGCATTCAGGTTTAATCTCAGTGTTGGTACTTGGCAAGAAATAAGTGAGTTGTGGGCTGCAGTCTCGGCACTCCGTCTCTTAAAGCTTTGCCATCACTGTCTAGAGTTTCTGAGAGAGGCAGAGAAAATATGCTCTATCTGGAGACAGCAGCATAACTGGTAAGAACACAGACTCTGTTGCCAAACTGACCTTAGAATCCCAACGCTGAAATTGGGTAATTTTGTAACCTTTGATACATTACTTAAATTCATGTATCTCAATTTCCTCACCTGTCAATTAGAGTATAATAGTATCTATTTATCATGTTGCTATGATGAATGGAATTGATTATGCATGTTAAATACTTAGCAAACTAAATTGCACACAGTTATAACAATATATGAAAGTTATTATATTACTATGACAAGTAACATAAGTGTGTTGGTAGATCAAGATAAAGCACACTGTGCTGGGCGTGGTGGCGCACACCTGTAATCCCAGCACTCGGGAGGCTGAGGCAGGAGGGTCATTGCAAGTTCGAGACCAGCCTGGGCTACAAAAAAAGAAAAGAAAAGAAAAAGCACAATAAGCCAGGCGTGATGGTGCCTGCCTACAATCCCAGCACTTGGGGAACTGAGGCAGAAGCATCGCTATGAGTTCGAGGCCAGCCTGAACTACATAGCAAGACCCTGTGTCAAAACATAAAAAAGTAAACAAAGAGGAAAAAGGCACAGTAACCCGGCATGGTGGTGCATAGCTGTGACCTCAGCACTCAGGAGACTGAGCAGGAGGAAATTCAATTCACCAGCTTTTCGTTTATTTATTTACTTATTTATTTATTTTTATTTTAAAGACAAAAAATGGAGATACATAAACCAGAATAACACAAAAACAATAAAGGAAATACAAAGTTTTAGAGAAGATAGTAAGGAATTAGCACTGGATGCTGTATTACGTAATGTTATCTTCACATTTGTTACTCAGTTACACAGATGATGGCTCATTCAATTAATCAGTTTTCTCCACCCTCATCTCTGTTCTTCTCCCACCCAATCAGTCATTTTCTCTCTGATAGTATTTTTTTTTTGCTTTTAGTTTAATGCCAAAACTGCATAAGATTTTTTCAAAGGTGACAAGGAGGAAAAAGAGTCGGCAAAAATGATCTCTACCATTTACTCTCAAGATGGATAGCAACAGTCTCATTTAGTTGACACCTCAGATGTGAAGCACAACATTGTAATTACTATTCCAAACATATTTCTGTGCAAGAATTGCCTATGAATGTTCATAGCAACTTTATTCAGAAAAGCTCAAAACTGTAAATCAAATCATTCATTAACAAATAGGTTAGTAAACAAAGGATCTATACAATGAAATACCATTCAGCAATGAAAAAGAACAGACTAAATATGAGTGCAGGAACACAATTGCATCTCAAGAAGTATGTACTGTGTGATTCCATCTCCATAAAATTCAAGAAAATGCAAACTAATCTTCAGTGACAGGAAGCCAGTTGTTGCCTGGGTCTGGGGTGAAGAGGGGAAAATGACTGGGGTAAAGAGGGGAAAGGAGAAATAAGGGGAAATTTAGGATAATAAAAATGCTCCATATCTCAATTATGGTGGTCAATAGTCTGCATCAAAACTCCTTGGTATCAAAACCTTAAACAGTATGCTGGGAATGAATGCAGTTTATGACATAAATTATTATATCACAGTGAGGTGTGAGAGATACTATGTATGCCAGATGCAGTGTCAAGGACTTGGGAAACACATGAATAACAAAATGTGGTAACTGTTCCCTAACTGAAAATGATATGTGCATATGGTGGGATACAGGAAACACTACTCCAAAGTACGACATTTCGGCATACTGATTATTTTAAGCTGAAGGAAATTGAGACAACCACAGAATTAAGAATGTCCCGCTCTGATCTTCTCTCATCTTTCTCCTTTGAAGTGGGCCATGAAAGAACTCTCTGGTCTCCCTCTCCTGAAAGCAGGTCACAAGATCCTCATTCCAGAGGGTCCAGCCCTATACCTGGAGGCCAAGAAGAATCTGAACAAACAGGCCTTGTGAAGTTCTCCTCAGTTTACCACCATAAGATTGTATCTGTCCTCCAATCATACTTCTGCATGCCAAGTCCATAAAAGTACAGTTTTCCCTGGATAGTTGGGTCTTCACTTATGATGGTTTCCATGTTAGATATATTTTCAAGTATATTGAATAAATTCATATGCTTTTATTTTGTTAATTTCTCTTTTATTATAAGTCTTAGCCATGAGCCTTAGCAATGGGTGGAGAAAGGGTGAGATACTACTTTTTCTCCCCTACACAGTTTTCAAAAAGACAGTTTATTTTGTTTATGTTGCCAAGGCACACTTATAGAACAGCAGACTTGTAGGCATATATTATGGTTGATACATTGTGTCAACTTGGGGAATCCAGAGGTTTAGCTGAGTGATTCAGGAGGAAGCTGGGGTGCTTACTTTGTAAACATCCTGAGCCTGTGGAAGAGGAGGGCATGGAGATTGTGTGACAGGTTCACGCCCCCTGGGTGGGGGTAGGCTGTTTACAATGTAGGGGAGAAAAGAAGGCTGCTTGCAGCCATTCTTCCCTTTTGCTGGTTGTTTTTGCTGTGTTCTGCTGCCATGAACAGTTCGCCCTCTGCCATGTGCCAGTCTCCCTCAGAACCAGCCAAGTATGGACTGAAACCTCCATGAACTATAACTAAGTAAACCTTTCCTTCCTTCATTTTGGGCGTTGGGTATTTTGTCTCAGCAAGGAGAGGAAAGTAACCAAGACAGCATATTATAACAAAAGTTAGAAATCAATTCATAGCCTGTGACTATGTTCATGCTCCCTGTCACGTAGCTAACCTTGACTGTCTAGGCCCAGTTGTTTCCCCCTTAACAATGTGTGAATCAAACTGAGTATGTCCAGCTTGTGTTTTAAAAACATGCAGTGAGCCTGGTGTGGTGGTACATGCCTGTAATTATAGCACTTGGGAGGCAGAGGCAAGGATCAGAGGCAAGGATTATTGCGAGTTCAAGACCAGCCTGGGCTACAAAGTGAGCTCAAGGCCAGCCTGAACTGCATAGTGAGACCTTTTCTCAAAAAGACAAAAAAAACCAAAACACCAAAAAAAAAAAAAAATGTGGTGAGTCCAACTTACTTCAAGGTCTTCAAAGCTGTCATGTTTAAGGGAAGACTGACCCAGTCAAGGACACTTTCTACCTACTCTTCTCAGACTCCCTCCCTCCCAGAATGTTCCTATACAAACCTGCCCAACAATATATGACATAATTATTGTATTGCATGTAACAAATCATGTAATAACCTGCTATCAGGTTTGTACTGCCCACTTGCAAAACCATATTTACACTGAACTCAATCCGACCCTGGCCTGGTGATTTGAACCTCTGGGTTCCTCAGCCCGCTAGTGTAATAAAAGTTGCCTTCTAACTCCTTGGTGCAAAATCTTCCATTTGCTTTGATATTAGTTTTTCTACTACAGTGCTGCCTGCTTTTAATTCATCTTCTCAAACAATGCCTATCAAAACTCTTATTTCACAGGAGGCGATTGGTTAGGAGTACAAAGGCAGACAACCTTTGCAAGGTATCTGACCTCACAGAGCCTAGAGATTAACAGGGGAAGACAGCAATGCCAATTACCGTCTAGGATGATGATTTCTGTGGATGGTAATAAGATGCATTTGCAGGGGTGGAGGAGGCTTCCTGGGAGCCAGAAGGATGTGTGCTTCTATTTTATCAATGTGATTTTCCAATGTGGTATCACATACCTATAATTCAGCTATTGGGGAGGCAGAGGCAGGAGGATGGAAGGTTTGAGGCCAACCTGGGTAACTTAGTGAGACCTCACCTGAAAAAATTTAAATGCTTAGGGGCATAGTTCAGAGGTTGAGTGTTTGCTCTTATACTCAAGGCCTTAGGTTCAAACCTCAGCACTGCCCCCCACCACATACACATACACACTGTGTATTAGCTAAAGCAAAGCTAATTGCCTTTTTAGAAATGTTCTTTTTCCATATGGACAATGGCACCTACTGTCACTGTTTTGACTTTTCTCAATGAGTACCTCATATCAAAAAAAAAGATCAAAATAGGAGATAATTTAGTTTATTTACTTTTAGTTTAATGTGAAAAACTGCATAAGATTTTTTCAAAAGCGAGAAGCAGAAACAAAAAGTCCATGAAAATGATCGCCACCATTTACTCTGGAGATGGATAGCAATGGTGTCATTTAGTTCACACCTCAGATGGGAAGCGCAGCATTGCAATTACCATGGAATTTCAGCATGTCCCCGAGCATGTAATTGAACACATTTTCCTCTGCACTTTTAAGCTCATGTGCACTTAGAGAGGCCTGATCTGTATGCTTCGAACTCATTTACGCCTGATTCATAAAAATTTTCAATGTTCTGTACCTTTTGAAAGCTTGAACTAGCTTTATTATGTCTTTGTTCTAAGAACCCAAAAGTTACTTTTTCTCCCTTCAGAAATGAAATACAGTAAGAACTCACGTTGGAGTCTCTGAGTGCATGTCTTCTAATTTAGCTCCCTGCCTTACTCTTTAAAGCACACACATTTGTTCCTAACTATATCTTCATTTAGAAAGCTTTCTCTGCTTGACCCTTTTCAATGTTCTCTCCCCGCACATTTTTATATATCTCCAAACCAAAAGCAGCAATTTTTATATAAAATAAATTGATTATTACTTACTTCTTTTCTTGCTTTGTTTTATGTCCTCATGCTGGATTAGTGTCAAGGTCGGTGAATCCAAATGTAACCTGTTAGGCCTTTTCTTTCTTTTCTTTAAGTGTCTCGTGTTTTGCAAAGTCTATGTAACTTAATCTGTGTAATTACCCTTTCAACACAAAAGCTTCCCCGATGACTTATTTCAACACAAACACCACTATATGATCCAACAGGTTAATTCTTCTGAGACATTATATAATAACAAGCCAATATGGACATGGGAATAAGGGAAAAAATCTTTACAAAGAAATTGGAAATACAATTTTGTAAGGGGCCAGCCTCATGGTTCTGAATTAAATATCAGATCTCAGAACTGTTTTCAGCACTGACTCAACGGATAGCTAGCAGTGAATTTCTTGTGGATGATTAATAAACTTTCAGACATGTTAAAACAACAGCAGACCTCCTATTTGTCTAGTTTGAATCCATAAAGTTGGGCATTTATCTGTAATATTTCAGACTCTCAAATAATGATGTTAATTAACCTGGCAGTAATTGCAGTCTTCGAAGAATTAAGTACAAACATGTACCATGTAACAGGGAAGGCTTTGACTTCAAATGGTGATGTACTTAAAATCAAAATTAGGTGTAGAGGTTGGCGAGAGGAGTAAACATTGGATTTGTAAACTAATTTATCTGATTGCTTTTTAAATTAAAATAAACATTTTTCTTAATGCAAAAGTAATACATTGTTATTACCAAATAAAATAGAGAAACAAAAAGAAAGGAAAGAATAGAGGGAGAGAAAAAGAGAAGAAAATACACAAATCTACCTACCTACAGATGAACAGGGCAATTCAGTGGGCAGCCAGTATATAGTGTGGTGGTAAAGAACTCAGATCCCAGAATTGGAGTGTATGGATTTACACTTACTTAGCTATACCACAGACCGCTTTTGTGACTTTAAGTTACAATTTGACTTCTGTCTCAGCTTCCTTACCTGTAAATAAAGATGCAATGATGTCAAGGTTAAAGGAAATAAACTGTGCGACATGATTGGTATGTGGCAAACCCTTAATGAATGTCGCTGCAGTGGATTTACAACTGATGGTCGACTTATAACCCCAGCTGAACTGAGTAAGCGTGGTGCTGGGTGCGGGAGGCCCACCTGGGGACTGTGGCCCACAGCGTAAGAGGCAGAACTGGAGAAGTGAGGCTGTTGGGAGCAGAGAAAGGCTGCTGGAGCTGTGGAAGCTGTAAGGAGCTGTTGGTTCTGTTGGAGGAGCTCATCACGCTGGTTTTCCTGATGAACTTGGCTGTTTTCATCCTCTGAGGAGCTTGGGACCTTGTTGGCACTGAAAATAGCATCAGTTCATTTTTGGGGGAGCTCTGGTACTCACTTTGAGCATCGCTTCCTGGCTCTGGAGGGGAAGATGGTGCGCTGCCTGTCTCTTGGAAAAGCTTACTGTGTTGGCTTTCCTGGTGGGAACTCAGCCGTCTTCACCACTGGAGGAGCTCAGGACCTCACTGGTGCTGAGGATGGCTGTGGTACTTTTCAGGGGAGCCCGGGTTCTTGCTTTGCATGTTGTTTCCTGGCTCTGGTGTATATCCCTCAGTCTGCTAGCACAGATCCTTCATCCCGCTGGCACAGACTTCCTAGATTCCACCACTGACCTTTTGGCCTTCCCAGCTCAGGTCTGTGAAACAGGCCTGCATGAGATACTGTTATGGGCTCTGGGCCTCCAGTTGGATTCATGGGAGGCATTGTTATGGGCTCCAGGTCTTCAGCTCGACTCATGCAAGACGTTATCATGGGATCCAGGCCCTCAGCTGGATTCTTTGGTCTTAAGTGTGTGGACAGATTTCCAGTACTCTCTTGATTATGATTCTTTGGGTGACTATTATAAATAATGTTATAAAATATGTGTCCTATATTATTTTTTTCCTCTTAATAACTCCCAAATCATGACAGTCACCTCTTAGTACACCTTTCTGGATCCTTTTTGTCTTAGCACTTTCAAATAGGAGCATTGTCTAGTTTTCGTTTACATTTGAAAAAAACCCTAAGAATTTCAAAAGATAGTCACCTACAATCAAAATACATTTCCCTCTATCCCCTTTCTTTATTGTATTGAAGGGAAAGTACGGATCAAAATTCATCATTCCTAAAATTGAGACTAGTCAATAAAGAGAAACCTGTATTTCAAAATCAGACTTTATTTTTCAACTTTTTCCTGGAAATAATAAATGTGTTAAGCTCCTCTACACATATTGTCTTATTTAATGCTTATACTTTCTTTTAAAAGACATTGGAATTCTCTCCATTGCTTGAACTAATTCTTCCCTTAAATTCTTTTTTTTTTTTTAAATTTTATTTTAAAGACAAAAGAATGGAGACATATGAACCAGAAAAGCCATAAACAATACAGAAAACACAAAGTTATACAGAATATAGTAGGGAATTAGAACTGGATGTTGTATTACATATTTATCTTCACATTAGTTAACACAAAAACATTAAAGGAAATACCAAATTATAGATAAGATAGTAGGGGATTTGCACTGGATGCTGTATAATATAAAGTTATCTTCATTTCTGCTAATACAAAAACGACCGAGGAAATACAGAATTATAGAGAACATAGAAGGGAATTAGCTCTGGATGCTGTCC
>PVLD010030364.1:0-16932 GCA_004027595.1 Dinomys branickii
TTATATGCCTGTGTGTGTTTTTCTTTGGATTATGGATCATTGGGGTTCTATATGCCTCGCTTAACTGAACTTCAGTATCTTTTACCTTGTTTGGGAAATTTTCTGCTATTATTTCATCAAATATTCCTTTTATATCTTTTGTGAGATCTCCTGCTGTTTCACACACTCCTATAATTCGAATATTGTTACGTTTTGCCTCGTCTTGCAGCTGTTGGATTGACTTTTCTTGTGTCTTTGATGATATCATGAGATTCTTCCTTTCACGCTCATAAGCTGCCATGCTGTCTTCAAGTTCTGAAATTCTTTCTTCGGTTTCATTTAAACGGTTTTTCTTGCTTTCAGTGTTAGTTTTCAAAACCAGGCATTCTCTTTGGACCTGTTTCATTATTGGTAATTCATTCCTAAATTACTCTTGTAACGTTTCCATTTGTTTCCTATTTTCTTCTAGTATTTTGTCTATTTCTTGTCTGTGTGAAGGGAACATTTCTTCCATCATTTTTTTCAGCTCGTATTTTGTCTGAGAAATCATTGCAGGTATGTGGGTTATTTCTGCTTTGAGCTCTTTCATGGCCTGTTGGGGTTGTTTTATTTCGGATGCAATCGTTTCATAACTTGAAGTTATGAGGCTTCCTGGTTCCCCTGTATCTTCACATTCCAAACTTGTTCTGGGTGGGGTTGAGTTTTGAGACTGCGTTTTGTTCCTCTGTTTTCCCATTTTTGGGTATGAGATTCAAAATGTGGAGCTATAAATTCCACAGACAGTTCAGCAGGCAAAGGTCTGCTGCAGAGGCTGCTCCAATGGTTACTTCTCTTTGGGAGAATGTCCCTTAAGCTGTCTGCTGAGATTTCTGCTTCTACTCCCTACCCCAAGATCTGGCCGGGGCGAATAAACAGCTCGCCACCCCAGGATTCTTGCAGATAGGCCACTCAGGTGTTCCTCCCTGGGTGGAGCTCCCCCCCCCCCCCCCAAAACCTGTTGGGGTGCCTAAGTAGGTCTTCCCACCCGGGAGATCCCGCAGTCCTTAAAGCTGCTTTGATGTCTCTCGCTGGGCTGAGCTTCTTCCCGATTCAGAAAAACCCGGTTAGAGCGCGCACTTAACTCACCCTGTGATCGTGCAGACAGGAGTGCCGTTCAGATGTTTTTCCCTGGATGGAGATTTTCCCCGACTCAGAAATCCCGCCGGCCGGTCGCTGTTGCTCCAGTTCGCGCAGCGCTGGCTGTGGGGGTGGGGCTCTGAGCGGGATCCCGGAGCGCTGCCCGGTTTGGCGCAGTTTGTCCGAGTAGCGCGTTCTCTGTCGGGTTCAGGAGCTGAAGCCGTTCTTCCCTTCGCACTCGCTCTCTCGGCTGGTCGTCTTCTTCCCGGAAGTCCTCATTTCTGTCTTCATATTGCTATATTTCATTGTTTGGGTGGTAATCCTCTGGGAGGTTCTCTCTCTGCTGCCTACCCGGTTGCCATCTTCCCAGAAGTGTAGAGATAAATAATTTCATGTTAGTATTTTTCTAATAGATCATTTGTTTCATTTTATTTATTTTAATTTCCTTTTAGCTGATACTTAATGAAGTTTCTACCTACATTAGGGGTAACATGATGCTTCAATACATGTGAACCTTGTGTTGAGTTTAAATCAAGAGAAATATTTATCATTTTTATGATAAAATCATTCAAATTCCCTTCTGCTAGCTTTGTGAAACTCACCATGCAGTGCTGTTACCTATTGAAAACTGAATTAAATAACGCTAAGTTATTGCAGGCTGACCAGGTCTGCAAACTCCCAAGCAAGTGGACGGACAAAGGCTTAAATAAATGAGACAAAGAAAATGGTTTCAAGGGCTCCAGGAGGGACTAACTTTCTTCCAGCTTATTGTCTGAGTTTAGACGAAGACTTCTCTGGGCAACCTGCATTTATTTGGTTTTCAAACAAAGGAAGAGGAGACTCAGGAAAGCGTGGGGATCTTGTAGGACCTGGGGAGAACTTCCCCAAATAGTGAATTATGTCAGTCAGGAGAACGACCTCATCTTCAGGCTGGTGTTTATGGTAGGAGTGCGGAGCCCACAGCTGCAAGTCTTCTGAGGCTAACTTCAGTTGGAGCCGGACGCCCTCAGCTGTGGTCTGATCTTCTCAGAAATTTGCCTGAGCTTCAAACAACTCACAAGTGAACACAGAAAGCCAATTGGTTAATAGTAAATCCTGCCCAGAGCCCCTTTGTAGTGGTCCCCAACAGTTACCTATATTTGTGCTAATGTGCAAAACACAGCAGAGCTTCTTGTTCCTACGGAACTGTCCCTCGGTATCCATTCACCAACCTCTTCCGTCCTCCTCTCTGTTCTTTTCTGAATCTGTGGGATAAACACCTGCATCATGCTCTTCCCTGGGTTGTGCTTTATGATGCAGTCTAGCTTTGCAGAAGCTGGGCCAGTGTTGTAGGCAGTTTTCCTTCTTGCAGTCCCACCAGCAAGGAGTTTATACTGCTCAGGAGGTCACCAGGCTGGTGATGTCATGTGAAGACTGGACTCACTGTGAAAATGCTTTGTGTTTCCTTGTTGTTATTTACTTTGGGGTTCCCTAATTAAAACAATGGGAATTTGCCATGCACATGTTTTTTGGTCATCTGCATATCTTCTTTAATAATGTGTCACTCAGGTATTTTACTTATATTTTGGAAGCTTGTCCATGGAAAAGTTTGCAAGTCTTAGTGGTTTCTTAAGGTGGTGTTCAAAAACTTGTGTTCTCATTTTACTTTTAAACTGTTTCCATCGTTGAAAATAGTTGTTCACAAATGTATGTGCCCCCAAACTGTGACCCAAATATGTATGACTATGATGTGCCAATTCCCCATCCTGAATATATGTGCTGTGTAGGGCGTACATGCTAATGAGAGTTAACAAAAACAATAGAATACATTATATGCTGGAATTCTAAACAGATATGCTTAATAACTTAAAATCTCCAGAATTAAAATTTTCTTTTAAAATCAGCTGCATGAATTTTGTTACTATCTGGTTGAAATAAAGGTCTTCACAGTGACATAATAAAATGGTGTCATTTGATAAATTAGAAAAGACTCGGTTAAAAAAAAGCATGAGTTAATAACTACATGTCAAAAAAAACTACACGTCCATTCTGAAGTTTTATGTGAAAGAAAAGCATAATACTAATATGAAATGACAATAGCAGAGAAAAAGGGTACAAGATGCGGAAACTCTGCATATATTTGTTGGTATTTCTGTTAATTGACACCTTCTTAATTAAATCAAATCAACTTAAATTATTTTAAGTAGGATAATTTTTCCCTATTTTGCTTTCAATATTTGGAAAATATCTTTGTTGGGCTGGGAATATAACCCAGTGGCACGAGTGCCTGCCTGGCGATCCCCAGTACCAAAAGAGAAAAAAAAAAAAGACCAACAACCTCTTCCATTGTAAATGACACCTGTCACTGTGTGGATGGAAATAAAGGAAAACTGGACCAGGAGCCTGTTGCGGTGGAAATTGTCTAGAAGGGTCATGAGAGTGTCAGGCTGCCCGTTCTGTCTGGATTATCCATCGCTGGCACGGTAGCTGAGGAGGGTGCACAGGGAGACTCAGGTGGGAAGGAGCATCTCTGCTGCTCACAAGCGCCCCCTGCCAGTCCTTAGTGCCCCTGCAGGGAGGTTTATGTCTGGGTGCGCGTTGTTCTCACTGTGTCTGGCACAGTAATATACACGGCGTGCGCTCAGAGGTCGCGGAGTTCAGCCGCAGGGAGAACTGGTTTTTTGGCTGTGTCAGCAGTGATGGAGATGATGCGACCCTGGAAAGCTGCGATGTAGTGTGAGCTCCCTACCCGGTGCCCCACCCACTCTAGATCTTTCTCAGGAGGCTGGTGGGTCCAACGCCACGCATTACCAGTGGTTACAGAACCTCTGTGACAGTACAGGATAAAAATTCACCAGTTTCCAAACTGACAATTTCCACAAAATGTCAGTTGCTTTCTTAATCTACTATCCATATATCTCTTTAACAAGCTCAGTAAAAACATGTGGATTCACAAATACTCTCTACAATAGTAAAATGTTTCATTGCTACAGCATCACAATAACAAAATGCCTAATAATATATTAAGCAGAGTATAAAACCTAGGCATGTCTTAGCAAAACTTTACTTTTCCCTAAAGCACTAACAGCTTTATGTCCTAAGACCTGGGTTCTTAGGTCAGGACAAAGTAGAAAGGCAAAAAGGTGATGAGACAGAACCTTTCCAAGGGGAAGACTGTAACAACTGCAAGACACAAACTGAGCAAAGTTATTTAGAGGTCAGCTGAAGCACTTCCTCACTGTATACTAATTAATTTTCCTGTTAGAAATCAGAAAAATGTAGATAATGGTATTTAATGAGGTATTTAGACTGGGTAGGTCCACTTCCATAGTGGGATGCAAACAACCAGAGGATAGGGTTAGGGAACAGAAGTTTAAGACCACTGGAGCACACAAATGGGTGGTAGATGAATTGGGCAAGAGAAACAGTTATAACCAATAAAACTTCCCCTTCCCCTTTCTACTTCCAAATATCCAGAACCACAAGGAAAGGGTACACTAACACTGGAAGAACACAAAGAAACTTCTTCACCCTTGCACACACTAAGTCATTTTATGGAAAAAGCTTTATCATTTAAAGCAAATTTGGTCCCAGAAATTTGTAGCCCATTTAGTAAAATATAGTTCCACACATATTCTCTTAAAACATGAAAAAACCCACCATAAACTTCTCTGAGAACATTTGGTGCTTGTGTGTTACTCTTTATTTCTACAATTTATGTTCACTGATAAAATGAAAGAATCCCAAGTATCTTATCAGATTACAATGGACCAAAACTACAAATTGACAGCAAAAGAAATCACAGGCACACATGGAAATTGAACAATACACTTCTCTTTTGCTACAGGTTATTTGTGTGTATTTCAGGTTGTCCTTGAACTCACTTTACAGCCCAGGTTGGCCTCAAAGTTGTGACAATCTTCTTGCTTCAGCCTCCTTGAGTGCTGGGAGTACAGGTGTGCACCACCACACCTGGCTTGAACAATACACTTTTGAATAACCAGTGGGTCACTGAAGAAAGTAGGACATGTGAAGCAATTCCCAGAATTAAGTGAGAATTTGTGGGACACAGTGACTATGGCTCCAAGATTTTACTCCATCAGCTATCAAAGTGCTGAGATCATGGGCAAGGATGCCCACAGTCAGGTGCCAGAAGTTTTCACATCCACATTATTAAACTTCCTAGTACACAAGGAAATAATTCCACTGGGACACAGCGATTTCATTATTGACTTGAAGGATGAGACTGCCAGCAGACCACTTGGAGCACTTCACGCCACTGAATCACAGGCATAAAAGAGTTGTGACTGACTCCAAACACTTAACAGAGTGATGGTTACAAATAGGAAGTTGGGTTACACATATAAAGTACATGTATGGACCATTCCATCTGGAATCCAGGAGGTTTTCTCGGGCACTTTTTTATATTATTGTGCTAGTTACAAAATCTGTGGAAAACCACAACAACTAAGAAAAGGCAGGATAACTGAGGACTCAGACCTCTCTGGAATAAAGATTTGGGACATACCACAAAGTAGAGAATGCAGGGGAGCCTCAGTTCTTTCTAAAGAAAACTATGAAGTGGGTAAATGAAGAAGGAAGCTATAGACATCATGATCCATATAGTTATGTGCAACTTCATGGCAAATTTTAGAAATGTGAACTGTAGTAACTTTAAAG
Organism: Dinomys branickii; assembly: GCA_004027595.1. Taxonomy (NCBI): domain Eukaryota; kingdom Metazoa; phylum Chordata; class Mammalia; order Rodentia; family Dinomyidae; genus Dinomys; species Dinomys branickii. The sequence goes on from PVLD010030364.1 coordinate 5,755, forward strand.
ATTTCCTTTCTGCTGATTAAATGCATATGCTTATTTGGATGGTTTCATTAACTTTCACATTTTTATTTTATATTTGTTGAATTTAATTTTATATTTTAGCCTTTAGGTAGCAAAATATTCAGGGAAATCCAAGTGAAACTCAGAAGTTATGGCTTCTATCTAGATGTTCCACAAAGTCTCACATGCGCATAGGTGGAGCTTTGGGGAATGGCTGAATCATGGGTTTGTGATACTGGATTAGTCCACTGATTGGTTTAGAATAGTTCTGGGTGTAGATGATGTACTCACTGAAAAGGGAAAACTCACTGTGAATATGGGTGCCACCCAACACTAGGATTGTAGCCATGAGGGAATAAAAAGTGAAAGAAGGAATCTTTTGACTTCTTCCCTGCCTTGCCATGGACTATTTCTCCTCTACCATGCCCCTCTGACATACTGCCCTGACTTGGAGCCAGTTGACTATGGACTAAAACTTCTACAAGCTGTGAGATAAAATAAATCTTTCCTCTTTCAACTTGTGGGTATCATGTATTTTGACCCAGCAGCAATAAAGTAACTAAGAGAAGGTAACACTGAAGGGTGACATAGAAAATTCAATAAAGATTTCAATACTCACTTTCAATAATATTTGGAAAAAATGAAACAAAGGATCAAGAAGGAAACAGAAAACTTGAACAACAGAATGACCTAGTCCTAACAGACCTGTACAGAGTACTCAAATACAAACCCAACATGAGCAAAACTAATATTCACTGTGAATGGAACATTCTCCTGGATAGATCATATGCTATGTCCTAAAAGAAGGTGTAATGAATTAAAAAAAAGAATGAAATTATTACAAAGTATGTTCTCTGATCACAATTAAATTAAGTTAAAAGCCCATAAGAGTTAAATAAGTCACAAATATATAAAAGCTAAACAAGACATGCTTAAATAACCAGTGGGTAAAGGACAAAGAAAATACAATGGAAGAAAACACATTAGAAATATAAAATAATTTGAGATGGATGAAAACAAATGTAACTCATAAATCAAACTGTAGCAGAGGGCAAAGAGAAATTTATAGAAAAGCTCTTAAGTCAATAACCTAATTTAACAATGTGAATATTTAGGAAGATCAAGGGCAAAATTAATGTAAAGCAAGCAGAAGATAAGAAGGCAAAAAGGTTATGGTGGCAATATATTAAACACGTAATAGAAAAATAACAGATATTTTAATCAAAGCAAAAATTGTCTCTAAAAAAGCAACAAAATTAAAAAAATTTACTAGACCATGGAAAAGACTCAAAGTACTAAATCAGGAGAAAAGGAGGGACCATCATCACTAGCTGTACAACAGCGAAAACGGTAAGAGAATCCTCTGGGAAAAGCATGCCAACAAATAGGAGCAAAATGAAATAAATTCCAAGAAAGACACAAACTAACAAAAATGCCTTAAGAAGATATAAAATATTTTAGTTCCATAACAAATACAGAAATTAAATTACTGTTTCAAAACTTCCCACAAAGAAAAGTGAAGCCAAGATGCCTTCATTGGTGAGTTTAACCAAAAATGTTAAGAAGTAATAACATCAATCATTATTAGTCTTTTTAAAAAATATAGAAGAGGAGGGAACATGTCATAATTCATTCTATAAATACAGTATCATACTGATGCCAAAATAAAACAGAGTTGTCTCTTCTGAATACAGATGAAAGTAACCCTCAAAACATCACTAAACTAACTCCCACAACATTAAAAAAGAATATATACATGATCAATGGAGATTTATTTCAGGAGTCTAAAGTTGGCTTAACATTTGAAAACCTATTAATGTAATACCTCATTATCAAAAGAATAAATATAAAAAACTATACATTCATCTCAGTGGATAGAGAAAAAGCAGCTGACAAAATCTAACACCTTTTTAAGACCAAAAAAATTAATAAACTGGGATTATAAAGGAATTTCCTTAACATGTTAAAAGGGTACCTATGAGAAACTCATAGTCAATATGTTGTACAACAGTGAAAAGACTGAAGGTTTTCCTCATAAATTCAGGAACAAAACATGAATATGTACTCTCACTTCTGTGCATCATTATAATAACAGGTCCAGCTAGATCAATGTTATAAAGAAGAGAAGTAAAAGTCTTCTATATTGGAACAGAAGAAATAAAACTATTTTAGTTTTGCAAATGATGTGAGCTTGTGGATAGTTCTAGGGAGTCTAGTAACACACCACTGGAACTAATAAACAAGTTGAACAAGATGTCAGAATACAAGATGAATATATGAAAGCAAATGTATTTTAGCTGCATGTGGTGTTTCTCATTTCTAGATCCACATACTTGGGAGACTGAGGCAGGAGGATCATTTGAGTCTCTAGCTTCAAGACATTCCTGAGCAACACAAGGAGACCCTGTCTCAAAAAAAGTTGTGTTTTTACAAGTTTAAATTATATTTCTTCAAGTTCTATAAGAAAATGCTTTCTCAAGTGGGAATCAATCTTGTTTTATGAAATAAGCCTGGAAAATGATATCAAAACTACAAACACATTTACAATAACTTAAAAACTATAAAACATCTAGGCAGAAAACTGACAAAAGGCATGAAAGAATTATCCACCATTGGTTCTATCTATAGTGACAGGTCCCGAGAACGAGGTGCCCGTGGATGAAAAGAGGAAAGTAGAAGGAGAAGAAAAACAAGAGGGCTAAAAGTCTGGGGTCGGGGGGCTGACGGTCCCTCAGACTGCGGCGGCCTTGTGCACTCATCTCAATCACCTTTTATGAAAACAGAGTACGTAACTAAAACCAGCAGGAGAAATTCATGATCCCTTTCCATTTCTCTCAGCTCATGGTAACAGTCCTCAGGCGGGCCTCACACACCCGGCAGCATGTTCACTCAATCTTGCTGGGGATCATAAGCCAACCATCAGTAATCAAACCATTAGCAATCAGAATCCTTTCCCAATATACCTGAAATTAAAAACGGAAAACCTTGAAGAGAGTCTAAATAAATGGCAAGATTTACTATGTTCATAGTTCAGAAGACTAGATGTTAAAACACCAACCCTCCCTATTATCACCTACAGATCCACCACAATCTAAGTAAAATTCTTCTTCCTTCCTTCCTTCCTTCCTTCCTTCCTTCCTTCCTTCCTTCCTTCCTTCCTTCCTTCCTTCCCCCTCCCTCACTCCCTCCCTTCCTTTTCTTTCCTTTCTTTCTTTTTCTTTTCTTTCTTTCTTTTCTTTCTTTCATTCATTCTTCCTTTCTTCCTTTCATTCCTTCCTTTGTTGCTTGATCACATCCTTTTTTTTTAGGCAGGATCTCACTATGTAGTTCAGGCTTGCCTTGAACTCATGGTATTCCTCTTGCCTCAGCCTCCTGAGTGCTGGGATTACAGGCATGCCACCACCACACTTGGCCCAATTCAAAAATTTATATGGAAATGCATAGACCTTACAGTAGCCTAAAGAACTCTAGAACAAAGAAAACACTTTCAGACTGATACTATCTGATTTCAAGTTTCAGTAATAAAGAGAGGAAAGTAGCAGCTTAAAGATGAAGAAATGGAGCAATGCAGTAAAAGAGAACATTGAGAAATGTATCCATATATGCTATAAAACTGATTTTGGGTTTTTTTTTTTTTTAAGAGGGCCTCACTATGTTGGGAAACTGATTTTTGACACAGATGCAAAGGCAATAAGGTAGAATAAGTGTGGTCTTTTGAACAAAGTGTGCTACACAGGCAAAAAACACAGGCCTTATACAATCCAGTGCAACATATGCAAATTAACTGAAAACTGAATACTTATCCAAGTGCAAGAGCTAAAAATACAGACTTCATAGGTATGAGGCAAAAGCTGAAAGAAACAGATAAACTCAGTACTTGCAGTTGCAGGCTTCAACATGCGCTTTAGGAACTGATGGATAAATTGATAAAGCAGGCAGAGGATCTACTAGGTTACACATGACCCGAGCAGTTCTATCAGTCAACTTCATGTAACTCATATTTATATAGAAAGTTCCATCTAACAGTAGAAGTGTACGTGGGACACTCATCAAGATAGACCACAATACTGGCACATCAAATACACATCAACAACTGTTTCTTTGAAATACATGGGTCAAGAAGTCACAAGAAAAATTTTAAAATACTTGGAGGTATTGCTCCTTGGCCTTTTGGCTAAGGTCAAGTGTAAAATACTTTGAAGTAAATAAATTGAAAATACCATTTATCTTGCAGAAAAATGCCACCACAGTTTGGATGAAGAATGTTCCCCAAAGGCCTGAGTGTCACAGGCTTTGTCCTCAGTTTGATACGCCTGGAAGGTGTAGAATCCTTTAGAAGTGCAGTCTAGTGGGAGGTTCTGGCACGGGGCATGTGCTGTAGGAAGGGACTATGGAGAACGGATGTCTTCCCCTCTCCCACTTTGCTTCCTGCCTGCCACGAGGTACATGGCGTCCCTATCATGACATTCTTGTGTCATGATAAATGCTCTTCCACAGGGCAAATTGAGCATGAACTGGAGCCTCTGAAACAGCCCAAATCTCCCTTTTCTCCTTTTAAATTGATTTATCTCAGCTATTTCTTACAGGAAGGGAGAGCTGACTAACATCAATGTGAATGTACTTGATACCATTAAACTCTAATACTAAAATGGTTAAGATGAGAAATTTTATGGTCTGTATATTTTTTATCACAATGTTTTGCCGGAGGTGGTGCATGCCCATAATCCCAGTACTCTTGGAGGTTGCCCAGCTTGGGCAAGCAACCAAGATCCTATCTCAAAAATGAAAATATAAAACGGGTAAAGATGTAGGCTACTGTGAAGTGCTTGGCTTCAATTCCAAGTACCATACATAAATTAATAATGTAAATTAATAACCTGACACCAAACTTTTTAAGATACAGCTACAGGTATTCATAGAAAGACATTTGTAGCATTAAAAACATATTTTAGAAAAGAATAAAGAACTGAAATCAATAACCTAAGCTTTTACCTTAAGAAACGATAAAGAGGGGCTGGGTATATAGCTCAGTGGAATAAGCGCCTGCCTAGCAAGCGCAGGGTCCTGAGTTCAATCCCCAGTACCGCCAAAGGAAAATAAAAAAGAAACGATAAAGAAAAACATATTAAAGCTAAAGCAAGGAAACAGAAGAAATAATAAATTATTAACCAGAAAAAAACCACTAACCAAGAAAAAAGGAGTGAAGTCACTGACAGTGAACTTCTGATATGTAGGATTTTATCACCTGGACACTTTCATCCCTTCCCTGAGGCCTAATACTGAAATAATTTGAGCACTCCTGGGTCATTGGGTCATTTTCACTGTTACAATTAAATCTCATCAGTAAGTTTTGATATTAAAATGTGCTCTTAATTATTAACAAAGTCAATTTCAATACAAAGTAGTTATTAATTTACATCCACTTATCTGCCTTCAGACATGAAATGATGAGACACCTTACATGCTAGTTAGCAGTAAGCAAAATACAGTTATAAATTTGAATTGTACAAATCCACAGCAAGCAGCAGTGCAGCACTATGCTGACCAACAGGAGAACAAGTCAGCCCATGAGGAGAAAAGATGAGGGTGAGATTATCAGAACAGGCCCGATTATCAGGGAAGGAAAGAACAGGGATCAGAGCTCACCACTGTCTAGACACCTGGGCTAAGGAGCGAATGCTCTGAGCACCTGGAGAAGAGGGGTCAGTATGTGGGTACTGAGGAGGACACATTAAATAGAAAGCTACACAAAATGATGCAGTGTAGAACTGATGCAACAGGTTCTGCTGAAGCTGTGTTAAGTTCACAATATTCAATATGTACCTCAAAGTAAGGGTTACAGTGATCGCATGATGATAAAGCCAGAAGATCTTTTAAAAATACATTACATTTATAAAGCATAACCTAAAAGAGGTGAAGTAAACTACATAAGCAAAAGCAGGAATCAAAGGGAAAAGTCATTTATTTGCAGCTATGTATTGGAGGATTCAAAGCAATTCCATTAGTAACTAACTATTAAGAAGCCAGAGAATGCTTTAAAATCAAATATACCTTTACCAGATCAGATTTCAAAAGGACTGACCAGATGGATTCTCTCCATTGTATTATCTCATGAATATGGAGCACACTGTCTTCTCAAATGCCCAAGAAATACTCACCCATGTATCCATGCTCACAGCAACAATAAAGAATTAACACAGTCAAAGGAGTGGACATCACATAAAGCAAGCTCTCACATAATACTGGAATAAACTGGAACTGAATTGCAGAATCATATTTAGGATACACTTTGGAGAGAGACATCAAATGATAAATTTTCAAATGACACCTTTTAAATGACCAGTTAATTAATTATCTTAATAATCCTTAGATTCCACAATGCATGACAATAAATGGATATTTTTAATGATTACAAGGACCATAATGGGTGTTTCAACACATACTAAAAACAATGAGCGTATATACTGGAAAGGAACCAAGATATTAACTTCAGCAAATTGGAGAAAACAGGGCAGAGGAAACAGCGTCAATGTCCTTCTGGATCCCGTTCTTTGGGGAGTCTGAGCCCAAGGCAAACAGTGACACTACTAGGGTCATGCCTGAGCCTCAGGGAGGTGAGCGCCCAGAGTGAAAATTACAGAAAATGACACAAACATAAAAATGATAATCACGTCACAGAAAATGGAACATTACATTGCTCTACATTTGGGCAGATCACAAAGGACAGCAGAGAAGAAACTATAAAATGTACTAGAGGTATGATTGAAAAATCAATATAGTCCAATACAGCAAACTCTAGAGGGCAAAAGTCTACAATTATGTCCATACATTCAGACAAAACTGTAGAAAAAAAAGCAGAGAATAAGGTGGAATACATAAAATGGTATGCACTTGCAAATAACGGTCAGGGTGTATGTTGAAAACATCAAAGTATCTACAAGAAACTAATACATTCAACATGTGATACAATATCCTTATATTACAATATAGAAACATGCTAGGTAAATATGTATCAAGGCTGAAGAAGTTGACTGGAAATCGTAAGCATTACTGCATGTGCAACCGAGCGTGACAGTTACACAATTACACAAATGTTAAACCACCTAGGAAAGAGGTATGAAAAGCACAATCAAAGCCCTACATCATTCAGTATGACTTAATTTTAACTACGGCCATTATGTATCAATGATGTATAGTCATTAGGTGTGCAGTGCTGCTTCTCTCTCTGCACTCAGACAGAAATTGTATGTACCTGAGTATGCCCTAGGTTAAGAAGATCCAAAGTGTGGGTTTAACAGGCAGCGGACCTAGAAGTTGTCTGTTATCCCTATTGGATGCTCCCTAATTTAAACTCCTAAAATGCCTTCAAACTCTTGGCATTATAACCTATGAAAGCTAATGTGTTCATCAGTGTATTCATTTAGTGCACGGCTCTGGAGGGAAGGCAGAAGTGATACATGCTAGCCAGGGACGTAATGCTGATTTTCACTGTAACAATGTTAATTTTTTTCAGTTTGAATATGAGTTTTAAACACCCTACAATGACTTTGGAATTGTGGGGGAGGGGATGTTAACTTTGGAATTTACTATCATGACAGTGAAGCCCAGAGCGGAGGACACGACTCCTGCAGTTCGGATCTCATATTTAAACTTCTATCAAATTTAGCATAACCAATGTATTTGGCACTTTGCTATCACTGGAAAAAATACCCATCAACGTCACATTGCTTTATGCTACATCGAAGTGAATCTACATTTATGAGAACTAATCATAGCAGGAAGCCACAATCTCAACTAGGGCAGGCAGCCCCACCCTAAATCACTTCCCTGTGATGAGGCAGGGACTTCACATGGTACATTTTCCATGGGATCCTTTTACCTCCTCACAGGTTCAAAGTTTCTCTCCTTCGGCATATTGGTTTCTCCAAAGTAATGTTCTCATCTTAAGGCACATGATGTTTGGTCTTCTATTATCACATTTCTTGGTTTTAGGACACCAATGTTTTTGGTAAAGGCATATCTGAAAGTGTCTTCATGTGACAAGGAAGCATGACCTATGAGATGGCACCTGCTGCCTGGCCCCTTCCTTTCAGGCTCTTTCCCTGCTGAAGAATCTACATGGGGAGGTTGAAGATTTGATTCTGAGAGCCTGAACAAACATGAGAGCAATATCCAAAAGTAAATGCTCATAGCCATGTAACTCCACAGAAAGAGACTTCTTTTACCCTCATTACACCCACAGTCTATTCATTGTTGTCAACCACATGTGAAGTGGACCCTCTGCTATGTGCTGTAAACCAGTTATCCACAGAGAATCACAGATCATGAAAAAAATCACCACAAAACACGAAGCCTTTCTTTCCATAAGCAGCCTCCACAAATACCCTTCCACTATACTAATAATTATCTGATTCCATCAAATCATTGCACAGAAAAAGCAAACATTTTCCAATAAAAGCACTATGGCAGCCAGAATCACTTCCTCAGAAAGTAAAAGAAAGTGACCTGTGTAAGAGACACCAGCTTTCCAGTATTCTGCAGCTTGTCAATCTTGAGTCCTTCATGATGGTCATTGATTCAGAGCAATAAAGTAATTTTTATCATGATAAATCAAATTTACCAAAATCTTATTTCTAAATGGCAAAATGTATGAAAAAATAACCAGTGTAGGTTGTCCATCTTTTCCTGTGAGTTCTTCCCTCCCCATCCTACTTGAGTGCAGGACCCCAGGCCCTCTCTCCCCAGTGATTCACATGCTGTCCTCTTTTTAATCTATAGCCCAGTGTCTGTTAATTGAAAATTTCCATTTTATCACCTTGTCTCAGTGATATATGTTAAATTATATGACCGAGTAGGGCACACAATTACAATAAAAATTAAAAATCAAGGAGATAAACAAACATCCAGAGTTATATTCACATTTCCAAACAGTATGACCCTAAGTTCTCATACTGCAGTTACTCAGGAGAAACAGGCTGGAAACAATTAGGTCAGGCTCGTGGTCTGCAGGGGGCTATGTGAAGACTTGAAGGAACGGCTCTATGGATGATATTTGATTTTGAAAAGGAAAATGACTTCACCGTTGTAAAGGTAACTGAAGACAAAAGGGATGGAAAATGCACAAAACTAAACCCAATTATGTAAACACCATTCCCGTTCAGGTCCTTCAAACCTGCTCAACTCCCATACCTTGATCTGTTCAGGAAACTTGTGTAACGGAAAGCCAACTTTATAACAGAACACTGAACATAACACGGACATTAATGAATGCAGCACACTGTAAATCCCTAGCTGTTCGCCCATGGTTCCCGGGCTCTGAGAGACCAGAGATTCATTACTGCTGCCTTCAACATGATCAAGTAGGGTTCTGTGTTATTGTCATGGAACACTAGTATGAACAGTGAGTAAATGTTAAAATTATCTGTGAGATTTTAGCTACAAACCTTTTTCTTCATCTTTAGAAACTTAACTAAAGACCTCATGGACTTTACAGGACTTAGTTCAGAATGGGCATAAACCCAGTTTTCAATTCATAACCAAAAAGGGGTTTGTTCAGATTTGCAGGGTGGCCTTGGCGATTTATACTCTTAAATCTCCCAGGTGGCTGGAGTTAGTGCCATGCCTCAGTGATGTTTACTTTACCCAAACACTAAACTCTTGGCAGCACTTACTTGGTGATATTAAGAATGAATATATTTACCCAGGGATGGTGGAGCATACCTGAAATTCTTCCAATACACTGGCTGACTCAAGAGATTCTCTGAGTTTGCAGCAACCTGCGGCTACATAGTGAGTCCAAGGCCAGGCTGAGCTACAGAACCAGACCAAGTCTACCCCCAAGAGAAAGGCAGCACCACCCTATAACTGACACGGTAGTACAAGACTGTCAATTCAATAGTACAGGAGGTGGCAACATTATCAGAAGTTGTTGCCACATTGGGTAACTTGGTAAGACCTGGTCTCACAATGTAAAAAATATTTTTTCTTTCAAATTTAGAAGGATTCAGGTAAAGTTAAAGCTTCTGAATTCAGCCCCTCACAATTAGAAACATCAAACATGCCTTAAAATTTTTGATGTGCAACAGAATCTCCTTCTTGTTTTACTTCAACTGTGATATCCAACATATTTTTAAACCTTCAATATTGTCACACTAAGTCAAGTTCACTTCAGAAGTACTTTGCTGTTCTGGTTGCTGATTGGGCCACCCTGCAAATTCCCCTCCTCTCCCATTTCTTTTTTAATCACCTTGGTTCCTCTTATTCAAAAAGCTCTTTTCTCCTACTTCTTTCATATACATGCACGTCTTAACTATGGGAATCTTCCCCGACTGCAGTAGTTGTTCAATGCAAAGTCCATCTCAGTGTTTTCATTTTAAAGTCAATATCTAGGGCTGGGTATATAGCTCAGTGGAATAAGCTCTTGCCTAGCAAGCGCAGGGTCCTGAGTTCGATCCCCAGTACCGCAAAAAAAAAAAATAATAATAATAAAGTCAATATCTAGACCCACCCCAAGGATTACAGCAATTATTTGAGAGATGACACCCATTTCCCTTTCCATTCACGTATTTGTCACATCTATACAGCCTTGTAGATTCCACAGTTCACTGGGTTTCTCAGTGTGGGATTAACAGGCAGCAGCATCAGGCAGTTTTTCTGGGCAGGAACACTTTCTTCTCCCCAGCTAATAAAACCTCACCCCTTGCATATTTTTCAAATTTCTAACCTCTAAGGAATGCCTCACTTCAGTAGTCCCATTGTAAAGCACAGTTTCTGTAGTTAGCTTATAAATAAGGCACTCAGCTAGGGAAAGAGCCTGAGGCAGAGTTGGGCCTTAGTGGTTATAAAAAGATTGAAAAAGAAAATAGAAAATGACTCTGGACTTTTATGCCCCACAAAAAATGCAGAACCCTTTCTACTAAAGTGGTAGCTGCTAACTACTAAGCTCCTGAATTTCTAGAAATTAAAGTACAAATAGCTATTTTTTCTCAAACCTGTTTCCTGTAGACCCTGCATGCTGAGGAAATGGGTTACAGAACCTGAGTGAAAAGGTGCTTGCCTTGGCGGGCTATGGTGTCTCATGTCTGTAGTCTCAGCACAGAGGCTAAGCAGGAGGAGGATGGCCAAGAGTTCAAGGCCAGGCTAGGCTACACAGATACATCTTGTATCTCAAAAAGAAAGGGG
>PVLD010030365.1:0-16926 GCA_004027595.1 Dinomys branickii
ATGTAATACAACATCCAGTGCTAATTCCCTACTAAAAAAATGAAAAAAAAAGAGTACTGATAGCGAGCATCCATGTCTTCCTCCTGATTTTTGACTGAAAACTTTAAGCTTTTGACCATTTGATATGATATCAGTTGACTTCTCAGATATAGCTTTTATCAGATTGATATGTAGAACTTCTATTCCAATTTTGTGTAATTTTTTAAAATCAGGAATAGATATTGGTCTTTGCCAAATACCTTTTATGTGTCTATTGAGATGACCATTTCCCCCCCTTTGGTTCTGCTGATGAGGTATATTTCATTTATTGATTTGCACATGTTGAACCATCCCTGCATCTCTGGCATAAATCCTGCTTGGCCATGGTTTGTAATATTGATGATTTGTTACAGTCTGATTGACAGTATCTTACTGTAGGTTTTTTTTTTTTTTTACATCTATGTTCACTATGTACTTTGACTAATACTTCTTAATTTTGTCATCCTGCTTGGGAGTCAGCTGATTATGGGTTGAAACCTTCAAAAACTGAAGTAAATAAAGCTTTCTTTCCTTAAGTTTGGGTGTCAGGTATTTTGTCTCAACAACTAGAGGATAGTAACCAAGATATGTGTGCTTTGTTGGTTTTTTAAAATTTTTTCCCCATCATGTCTAACTGGTGCTTCATAATTGTCATTTATCTATACATCAATTTTTCCCCAATGGTTTGGAAGTTTTCTGGTATTACTTCTGTGATCATGTTATATTTATATCCTTTGTTTAATTATTTGAATTTTCATTTATTCCAATTAATCTTATATTATCATTCTTTGCACCAGCTTGCACCTCTTTGCTTGTTTGTTCTTGACCCTTTGCTATTTTGGAGAAGTTTTGCATTTGATGATGACCAATTACAAACTTTTATTATAGATCTTATATTCTGCCTTCATATCATTTGATTCTGCTGTGTATACTTTCAACACAATTTTCAATCTCCTTTATACCTGTTTGTATCTCTTTTGTTATCTGTATCTACTCTAGATTAACCGAGCATTTCTTTAATTATGATCATCATCACTTTAGCTACCTTTGTGAATATTTCTGATTTGTTTTCAATTATTGATTTATCCATCTGCTTTGGTAATTATACTACTTCTATTTCAGAAATTTGAAGTGGGAGACTTTGACTATTTTCACCTCCATACCCTCTGAGCTTGAGTTAGTCAAATTGGGTCATTTTAGACTGTATCTTGATTCTGTGATTTCTAATTTTTGATTCTCATTTTAGCTGTTTTGTCTGAGTTGAGGCTTGTAACTCGCTTAAAATAGGTTGTTTTATTACTAGTATGAAGAGCTGTTTATGTAATGACAGTGTTTAAGAGCCGTCTTCTAGGTGTAGCCTTTTAACCTGTGTGAGGATCCTAATTCTTCTGTTTCTTAGGGATCAGAGTTTTCAGCCTGTTTGCACTAGCACCCAGTTCTTTTGTACTGAGCTATAGTATTGCTTATTGGTCTCATGAAATCTAGGTATATGCATACAAGGTGGGTCAATTGATCAAAACAACTATGCCACATTGGCTAGCTTAGTACAGTCAGTAAACATATAGTATCAATTACATACAGGAAAATGACAAACTTTAATAAGAAATACTTTACCACATTTAACCCTAGTTAAAATAATTATATGGGGCTGGGGATATAGCTCAGTGGAATAAGCGCTTGCCTAGCAAGCGCAGGGTCCTGAGTTCGATCCCCAGTACCACAAAAAAAATAATAATAATTATAGTTGTGTAATAAAATGTAAGAGTAAATCAGAAAATAATATATAGTAAATATTCAATATTCAATAAAGCAATTTACCCATCTTCAACATAAACATTATGCAGCTATATTAAGATATATTTAATCACCTCTTCATTCCTAACAGTAAGTGATACAGGTGTGAAAATATGGAAGAAAAACAGCAAAAAAGTACACTAAAAAATCCAGTGGCAGATGTTTCCATCTCATTGCAGAAAGAACAACTATCATCAAGATTTCAACCAATAACAAATTCTGGATGTTTTGTGGGGGAAAAGCAATCCTTCACGCTTGGAGGGAGTGTAGCCTGGCATAGCCATTATGCGGTAATGGGGATCGAACTCAGGACCCTGCGCTTGCTAGGCAAGCCGCTTATTCCACTGAGCTATATCCCCAGCTGGCATAGCCATTATGAAAATCAATGTGGAAAGTCCTCAATGAACTGGGATTAGGAGTCCTATCATCTCAGAAGACATAAGAATATTACATAGTGATACATGTGCACTCATGTTTATAGCACCACAATTAAAAATAATTAAATCTTGAAAACAATTGAACTCTCCATCAACTGAGGAATGTACAAAAAGTGTGTTTTCTCTATATAATGGAGTGCTACATAGCCATAAATGAGGATAAATCTGTGACTTTTATAGGTAAATAATGCAAGTAGAGATCATACTCATAAGTGAAATAAATCAGACCTACATGTATAGACATCATATAGTCTTACTAGTGTGAGAAACTGAATGAGTAAGATCCAAACTACACAATAGATATTTTTCATTCAGAAGAAACTGTTCAAAAGAAAAGAGAAATTGTGATGGGGGAAGGGGAAAGGAAGGAAGATAAAAGGCAAAACAAAATAAAACATATATATATACATGACCAAGATAGCTAAGATGATTGTACTCCTAGTTGCTCTTAGTTCATTAAAAAGAAAGGTTTGTGTTAATATTGTTTGGAAAATATTTTTTGCCTAGATCTTGTACCCTGAGCAACTCCTCTGAAGATCGATATACAATGTATTATTTACTTTTACTCTCCTAATATTACATTTTGAAATTCTGTTTTTTTTTCTTTTTTAATTTTAAAATTAAAAAAATATATTTTTAAAGACAAAAATATTTTTAAAATTAAAATTAAAAAAGAAAGAAAAACTCCCAAAGCCCTAAAAAACAATGAAGGGAAAGAAAGAATTGAGACAAAAAAAATTTCCTTATGTTTCCGAATGAGTGGCTTCTTTCCAGGACCTACAGTTTTGAAATCTACCAAGTCAGTGCGTTGGTTTGTGAGGTGTGCTCAGTGCTCCAAAAGTCTTTCTATTTTCCCCAAGCTATGGGAACCATACAAACTGAAATGTGTCCTTGTTCGTACTGATAGATGGGGAAAGCAATCAGACCTTTGATATGTGCTCAGTGTAAGCAGAATAGTAAATAGATAATGTCAGTACTTGCAGACCCAGGCTTGTCAGAAAGCCATAGGTACAGGACATGGCTTCCTATCATTGAAGACAGGGCCATGTCCTTCCGGCCTAAAAATTAAACTTCACTGTTGGTCTAGGTCTAGCATGCACGTTCTCTCTGACTGATTTATGCATCTACATTTCACCCAGTCATTGTGGGTGAGTAACCCTGCAAACCCTGAAATTGATGTCTTTTGAGGTGGTTATGTGGGTCAGTCTTAAATAATAAGTCACATTCCAAAATAGTAACTGATTAAACTTTCTCTGGCAAGATAGCAGGCACTACACTGTATTTCCTCTCCAAATGTACACTGCCATATGATTGGAATCACTTTTGGAGTAAAACCTCATGCTGCTTTTGACATTTACAATAGCCACACAATTTTCTTAGAACCAGCACTCCTGGCCCCATCTGTTGTTTAAATCTGGAGTTTGCCACCCTGGGAGTTTACCTTGTGTCTTTGGAGACAGGTTGCTCTCACCAGAACCTGGGCTAAGTTCTCAGACTGCTTCCTTCTTTTCTCTGCATTTTACTGCAATCAGTCAGCTTTACTGTACTTTCTAATTTTCCTGTCACCCCTCTCCCAATTTCTAGAGATGTACTTTTTTTTTGTTCTTTGTCAAGTTGTTATTTTCTAGATGTTTAGATTCTGTATCTCTAAGAGGCTGTATTTTCCTTCTGATCACTAATATGTCAGTTTTACTTTTCCTTCTGGTGTTTTATATTTTTAACTTTCACTTTAGTGTCTGTGAGATCAGTGTTTGAGGAATTAAACATTTTTGAACCATCTTGTTGTCTAGTTTTCTTATGCTTCTGTTGTTTTTACAGGGAAAATTAAGGATCAGTTCTGGTAGAAATCCTCTGTCCCTACTGTGGTGATCTCACTCTCTCTCTCTCTCTCTCTCTCTCTCTCTCTCTCTCTCTCTCTTGTTTTACTTTAGCTATGCTTTGGTAATTTTCTTGGTGTTGAGAAGGGCACAGTGTTTCTAACCAGACACAGTCTTCCATTTACTTACAAAAGGGCTTCTGCCTCTTCTCTCTCTCTCTCTCTCTCTCTCTCTCTCTCTCTCTCTCTCTCTGCAATAATCCCTGAAGCTTCTTATCTTTCCCCTTTTTACACAACACCAGGTAAATGCATTTTGTAACCTCATCTACTCATCTATGCCTACAACTTGTGACTTTCTATATGCACTAAACTTTCTCAATATATACAATAAAAATCTCTCTTCAGGTTGCACATTCACTGATGCCCAACGCCTCAGATCCCAGCAGCTTTTGTCCAGCGGTGGGTGGCTTCAACTACTAATCTCTTTGACATTTGGAGAATGGGAAATAGACAGGATATCCCAAGGGCACAGAGCTCTGTGATGTATGAGGGGTGATAAGAGAGTGCCTCTTTTCAGACTGATCCACTGTCTTTGCACCTCCCCTCAATCACACTGGTCACAACTGTTCACCCTTTAACTCCTGAGCTTCAGATCTCTCAAAGTCGGGTTCTGAGTCCCTAAGAGAACAATGCTCTTGTATCTTTCTTTACTAACAGTCCTAACTCAGTCTGTGCCTTTGAAATGATTCTCTGGCTTTCACTTTCTTTGCTGTCCTGATCTGTGAATATCTCACTCTCCAAGCTCCTTCTCCTAGTGAGAGGAGATTTAGGACAGGTCAATACTAGAGTGCAGTTGGTAAGCTGGTCACTAATTTGACTTATTCATTCAAAAAGCTATATCTTGTCCCAAAGTAGAGCATTTTTCAGACCTGTGCTGTAAGTTGTGTTGGGCTCAAGGGTCAGCCCTATTTATTTTCCTCAATAACCCTGATACCAGAATTCATCTGTTCACCTTCTCTTAAGCTTGCCTTCCTATATTTGCATGTTTGTTTTCCTCTTCTTAGTACCTAAAGTTCCCTATGTGTATCTTCCCAGCATTCCAAGAGTAATACTTCCTCTTGTCAGCCATGGTAGGTATCTTAAATTTCTTATATTCCTACAATGCTGGAGAAGAATCATTGTGGACCAATAAATGGTTTTGGAATCCTCTCACATAAATTAAAATCCTATCTCTGCTATTTATATATTTTCTAATGCTATTAAATCACTATGAAGTTTTTTTTCTTTAGTTATAATAAAGAAACACTACCTGCCATCGTTAAGGAAATTTTAAAGTGGCTGTGTACACTAGACTGCTTTACTTAGTATTCTCTTCAAATTAAAGATTCATGTCCATGCAGGGCCTATGAATATGAGCTACTATAGAATAAGGTATTTGCTAACGTTCTTAATTTAAGACATGGTCATACTGAATTTAGATGGGCTTTAGATCCATTTTGACTAGTATCCTTATAACAAAAGAATAATTTGAACCCAGTACCAAGATGTGTTTGTGGCAGGAAGGTCATACAAAGAAAAGACAGAACTTAGAGGGATACACACTTAAGCCAAAGAATTCTAAGGATTTTCAGTGACAACCAGAAAGTAGAAAAGGCAAGAAAGAGAACATGGTCTCACCAACAATCTAACATCAAGATATTCATATTTAGAATTAGGAGGGAATAACTTTCTGTTATTCAAATGTAGCACGTGTATAGTGCAGCATCATGGTAGCCCTAGCAAATGAATACACATATCCACTACAATATTTGCACAGTAAAAATTCATAAAGAAAACTTTCTAATCTGCTACTGAGAAGCTTCTTACTTTATTATACTCTGTGTGATGCTGGTGCCCTTATTATTTCCTCTTTTCAAAAAAAGTAGTTTAGAGTCAGAGGTTTAATATTTCCCAAAGGGATCAAAATTAAGAAATAACATTTGTTTATATTTAGAAATAACATTTGTTTATGTTTACTTGATTCAAAATATTCAGTATAAATTTTAAAAATCATTTAACTTTCTTACTTTAAATTCTATTCCAAATGTTGGCCAATATTTAGTAGGATTATCTGAATGAAGTTCTGAGCTGCCGATTTTTCTTAGAATCACCATGAGCATTCAGTTCTCTGTAAAATACCTACAAATGACCGAAAGTTCCAGATATCTACATAATTTTCATTGGCCACTTTTAAAGAACCTGATAGACAAGGAATTTAAATGTTAATAATTCAGATAATAGGAGGTAAGACCAAGAAGTTTTATAGTTTGATATGGTAAATACCTCTTGTATTGATGTACTTTATGTGAGAAAATACTCTTTCCAGTGGAAAAATAATCTAGGCTAAGAAGTCCAATTCATATCACTACTTTGCATAGTAAATAGAAAGGATATAGTAATAGTTTTTAAAATTTTGTTACCTTATTTTTTCCTTTCCCTAAGAAACTATACCTGATAAGGCTATGAAAGACATTTGAACCAAGAATTCAAAGTTCATAAAATATGTTCTGTAAAGTCACCTGTGTCTTTCCAAGTTATAAATTAAGTTGCATACTGCAAAACACTTTGTTCATTACTCGTTTAACAATAACCTCTAATTTCTGCTTCAGGAAGAAAGTAACTACTAGCAAGTGACCATAGACTCCTTGACTACCTGTACTTTTACTATTTCTGGCAGTTCTAAAAGGGAACAGTGCTTCTTCTGCCAAATCCAACTTGCACAGTCTTTCCTTCCATGTTTCTTCAGTCAATGACTCCAGCTTATATTAATCTCTCTCTTCTCTGACATCTTATAGAATTTTCCTTAATATAATTTCTATCTTACCATTATTTTGTACTTATGTGTTGAGGCACTGTGCAAGACACACAACAGACATTATTTTACTCTTCAAATACATTATGGGGAAGGGATATTAGTAAATGCCTTCTCTTGAGGTAAAAATCTAAATCTTCCTGGACTTTACATTGTGTCATGTCTATAGAACCTCTATGCATTCTTACTATTGTCCAGAAATTCAGCTAAAAAGAATTATTTCATCAACAATCTCCACATGTCTTTACACCATACTAGGCAGCAAATAGGCATTCCACAAATATTTGCCAAATGACACACATTTAGTTGAGAAGAGTGCTGTAGCGGCAGTGATAGTGTAGTTGAAATCAAGTGGCAAAAAACAGAAAAAAAAAAAAACAAGTGGCATACATCACATAGTGGTATGATGCTGAAGAAGATTCTTCATTTCCTTTTGTGTAGTCCTAAGGGATTAGATGAGAATGGTGATGTCCTTCCTAGGCCTAACACTGTAACAGAATTCAAAAGGTACAAGGAAATGCTACTTATAGTTCAAAGAATTAACTATCACAAACAACGTAGGCTGAGTAAATATTTTATTTATTTTTAAAAAAGAAAACAACAATAAAAACAATAATGTAAATTTTAAAACAAGATAAAGGAAATTAACAATGGTTATTATATTTCGTGTTGCTATCTTCAAAGTATTTGCTCAGATTACAAGCTATGGGCATGTAAAACTGATCAAACAATATAACACAAACCGTTCCTTTCAATAAACTCATAGAACATAGTAGTATAACTATCCTTTTCAGAGCATTTTGGACATTACATCTTAAGAAACTGCACTTCTAATAGTTATAGGTGAAACTCAGCGAAATAAAAAAATTAACAATTTTTAGTTAGGAAACATATGCAGATTGGATTTTTTTGGAGTAATGGTCATATCACCTCTCAATAAAACTTCTTGACTATTTCTCAGTCTTCTCTGCATAATATATCCAGAGATTTTCCTACAGTTTGAAGTAAATCACACTGGCAGCCTAACTGAAACACTTCAGTAGCTTTTCTTTATTTTGGGAAAAAGATAAAATATTTAAAGTGGTCCATAAGTTCTACCTTAATCTGAAAGTCCTGTAAGATTCTATCTTCAATGTTCAACTTTCCAGTTCAAAATACTTCTTGGTTGCAGGCGTATGCACATTGTTATACATACCCAAATGGGCCACATGTACAAATCTCTGCTGGCCTTTCAGCACACCATTCTTTTTTCCAGGTGAAGATGATCTTTCCTTTAAAAATGTTCAGGATATATTATAAGTGAAAAATCAATTGAATATGCATACCAGCATTATTTAAAATAACTTAAATGTAGAAATAATACAAATGTCCACCTAGCAATGGATACACAAAAACTTTCCTGTATTTATCTTTCCACTAGTTAAACTTTTATTTTTGTGTATTGTATTAGTTAAATTTTTTAAAAGTAAATGAAAATAAAACAATTTATTGGAAAATTACAGGAAAGTTTTAGGAACACAGCAGAGTCTGAAGACCAGAGAAGAAATGATTTACGTGACAGCATTCTCCAGACATTATTGAAGGACTAAGTCACATGTAAACGTATTCATTCTCTGTGTTTCACCTCATGATTTGTATTTGAAGGAGAGAAAATGGTTCACATGCCTGCTGCATGTGAGAAGGAATGGGTTCCTTGCCTGACACTACCACTAAGCTTTGTTGAATGGTACATAACAAGGGTCATCCAAAAGATGCCACTGGTCTGTCATTAGATAAAGGAGATTTTACGTAATGGAAATAACCAATAACTTATATTATGTGAAAATTATATGGCAATTTGACATTTGTGAATGAACAACAGCAGTTTCTCTGGGGAAAAAAGTCACATACCTATATCATAGGTAATTATTTAGCCATAAAAAGGAATGAAATAAAATAAAAGCTACAATGTCGATGAAACATGAAAACATTAAGCTCAGGGAAAGGAATCATGCTCAAAAAGCTTGTATGAATACATTTATGTTAAATGTGCTGAAAAGGACAATCTACAGAGAGGAACAATATACTAGACTTTGTCAGGTCTATACAAAGGAAGAGGGAGGATTGACTGCTAATAGGTAAGGTATTTCTTTCTGAGACCAGAAAGAATTCTAAATTTAGTTTTTCACTATAGCTGCAAAACTATGGGAGTATTGAAAGTTATTATGTTATATGCGTTTGAATACGATTTTTTAAAAACCTCCTAAAAGTTCAATTGAGAATGTTTTGAAATTAACCTGAAGTAGCTGAGGGGCAAGGTGGGACAGTACAAATAGAGAAATGGTATTGCCCTGGAGTGTTGACACCCAAGCTTCTAGTCCTATGACACTGAGTAAAACATTTCTCATCATTTAAACTTAAAGCCAGAATTAACCAAACTTTTATTGAATTGTGTAAGTATGAAATGATACGGGGAAGATACAAGTGTTCCATAAACTGCAATGTGGTATTCAAATGTGAGACCTGGCGGGATAATGTATAATATACATATGCATTTCTTATTATGTCATATAGTATGTGAAGTCTAGTAATTGGCACATATTTATTCTTCATGCAAGCCCCCTTCATACAATCAAAAGTCAACTTTAGCTGATGAACAACATTCCTAATGAACATTCATTAATTAAAAATATGCAAATTATTCTATTGTATTTAGTTGATAGGTTTTGTTTATGAGCCTCTGAGTAACACATTTTCATGTAATGCTAATTACTGTATGAAGACAGTTTTAATGAGACTAATCTGTAGACAATAACTATGGAAAAAACTTAAAACAAAATTTTTATACTATAACATTAAGGAAAAAGGAAAGAACGACAAATATTTTCTTTTAAAATTTTGAGTTAGAATCTTAAGATGAACAGAATGATGCAAACATCTGCAGTGAGGAATTTTTTTCTCCTTAAGCAATTCGTTGTTTTATAAAAATGACAGCTAGTAAAAGAGCAAAAAAGCACACTTGGTACATCCCTGAGAAACTGTTTGAAAAGTAAGTATGTGGAAACATTTGCACAACACGCAAGCAGATACCATGTGGCAGAATGAGAAGCAAGTTAAAGTAGAAAAGATCTATATGCCCAAATGTATGTAGATAAGGAAATTTAAATAAAAATACAGAATATTTCATATTTTCCACTCCATGCACAAGTATCAAATTCATCTTTATTGTAAGGTATAAGAGTCGTCATCAATTTTATGTTCATTGTTGTTTTTGTTGTGTTTTAATTTTTAAAATAAAAAAGATTTTGTCTTCATTGTTGTCTTGTTCATTTCTTTAATTTTTAAAATAAAAAAGAGTCATTATTGCTAAAATTAAAGAACCACAGTTGGCATCTGTTGCCTTCATAAGTCAGCCTCCAGCCTTTTTTGTTATGTATTCCTTCAGTAGAACAGAATTCAAACAGAGAATGCAATCCTTCTTTATGCAGCTATTAGCTGACTTTGAGAGATAAAACGATGTGAAACATTACATATTAACATATATAACACCATAGAAATGAATGCAAATCTGAAGCTTATCACAAAACAAATATAATTTAACTACAAAAATTGAGATAATCAGGACTGAACTAGACAAGGAATGTCAGAGGGCTCACATTTGGTATTTTCATGTCAAATCTAATCAAAAGTTCATTTTAGTTCTCTTTGCATACCCCAAATTGCATAAAACCTTTCAAAGTTGAAAGAGCTGCCATACAAATTCAGATAATTATTTCTCCTAAAAAATTACATAAGGAAAACTAGGCCGATGCTCCTTCAGGGCAGTATTTTGTTTGACATTAGAAGATGCCTGCGTTACATATAGCTCATGCTCTTGTATTCATTACATCACCTTCGTATGATGTTAGTCACTAATATTGGGAAAGAAGCCTGGAATAAAGACAGACGGAAGCAGAAATTCTCAACCTTCAGCGTGGAAATATTTGAGAAAATTATTATAAATAACCAGTTCCTGGAATGTACCTCCTCACTACAACCTTTGAGCTTAGGAATATGAATTTTAATTTAGCATTTCAAATATTTTCATCTGCATGCAAGTTTGAAGATAACTCATCTAATCTCACTTTAATTACTGTCGGAAGATGTATGTTAATCTAATTCTGGCCTGATGCTTTCTACTACATATCTTCAATGATTTCCCCTTATCAACTGAATAAATTTCAAACTAGAGAGACTGGTATAGAGCCCACTATGATTTATGAAGAACTATTTTTTCTTGTAATATATTTTAGCTACCCGAATCTTTCATCCTTTAAAAATCAAGCTTTTACTTCCTGATGAAAGCCTCGCATTTTTCTACCTGTAGGCTTTAACAGCAGATGATCTTTGTATGTGAAAATAGCTTTCATTTTCTACTTGGTACTTAAATAATAAAGAGGTAGATATGATTTTTATGTTGTGCCATTCACTATTTTTCTAGTCTTCCCCATTAGCAACTGTAAACCTCAAGGGCTCACGGCATTCATGTGTTCAAACAAAAGAAGTGAAAAAAAAAAAAACTAGAAGGGGCCTAACATCTGTAGTTTTCAAGTAAAAGAATGAAAGATTCTGATGAACAGGGTTTACTTTCAGAAATACCAATATGAAGAGATAAAGACTGGCATGGAATAAAGAGAGCCAATTCTAAACTTTGGTCCAGCCTGACATCATCAGTCAAACTTTCTGAAACTCAGAGTTCTCTATCTGTAAAATATATGAATGATGCAACAAACTTAATTTGTCCAAAAAGTAAAGGTTGTAAGATGTTGTTTTATTTTGTTCTTGATCTTTGATTTGTAAACTTCTCCAGTAAAGTCTCTTCTTCTGTTCTGTTTTACAATATTGAGGATTTGTCATAAGCATTGTTATGTGATGACCGGCAACCACAAAACTAAACTTCCCCTGCATGAGAAGAGTGAACTGGATAACGTAGACGTTCTTTTCCCTCACTCATTTCAGAGAAAGATTTTTGGGAAAAATCAGTTTTAAAAAGCAAGACATGCTAACTGTGGTCTATAAGAGAGTTTAATGGGAATTATACACTGGAGCTGAAACTGAAAATCAGGACTGGACAAAGGGAATATAACATAAAGGAAGCAGAGGTCATCTTTCACTGGATGTGATTCAAACCTTTAGCTATTGCAGCCTTAATATAAACTATATCTACAAACAATAATGTAATAAGTAGAATATTTTTTATTTTAAATGGAAAAGAGCAAAAGAAAAAGAAGAAAAAACAACACAAAAACAATAAAAACTATACAGAATTCCAAAAAAAGATGATAGGAAATTAACAGTGGTTGTTGTATGCACATCAACTGAAGAATGAATAAAAAAGATATATTTTTATACAATGGAGTATTACTCAGCTACAAAGAATGATAAACTCGAGGCTTTTATAGGTAAATTGATGCGATTAAAGACCACACTCATAAGTGAAATAAATCAGACTCACATGTGTAAAATATTATTTATATGTATAATATTTTAGCATTAGCTAAATATAACTTTCCAACAATATTTGCAGCATGACATTTGGAAGATTGTACCATATAGAGATGACCTAATTCTAGAAAACAGATCACTTGACTCACTTGTTTTTCAAAATACACTGAAAAAAAAAGGAAAAACACAAAAACATTACTAAACCTGTGTCCACTGTTAATTTATTGAATGTCCTGGCATAAATCAGTTAAAATTTCTGAGCATAAGATATTCCTATTGGTAACACCTTAGGAGTAGTAAAATTAACATAATTATGAGAAATAACGAGGTCAGGAATGCATGCTTCCTTTCTGTTGATTTCTTTTGTAATCTTCAATAAAATCTATTTTTAACCTGTGCAATGTTTTACACAATGTTTTAAATGCAGGTTGTATATAATTTGGAAAAGCATCCTAATTAAGAATATGGTAGGTACTAAGGATGTTAAGGTGTATTTATTAAGCAACTAAAATTTCCAACAGCAATTTCCTAAATTAATCTATCTCTCACCTATCATCTATCTATCCATCTATCATCATCATCATCTGTCTATCATCTGCTTAAAAATGACAAAACAATTAGATAATTTGACAATTCAATGAATGGGAAGAACACTAATATTACTTTTCATACATTGTAAAAACAACTCATCAACTTATTTGTTAGCACTTTAACACTGACAGCTTATAGACATGATTTTCTGTTCAAAGAGAATAAAATATCTTAGCTAAGGAAATCATAGCAGGATGGCTTAAAGAAGATTCTCAGTAAATTTTGTCCTATGGGCGAGACTGGATGGTTTGTTTCTCAGAAACAGTATAAAATTTTCAGTGAAATGAGAGATGGAAGAATTTTCAAAAGAATCTGTCTCTGTCTCCCCTCCCCTTCCTGTTGTCTTTCCCTCTCCCTCCCCTCTTCCTCCTCATCTTTCTCGTTCAGCTATCGACTGGAAATTCATAGAATATTTTAGAATACATTTGTTAGATGCCTTGTGGTAAGTATTCAAGTATTTGAAACCTTTCAGAATATGAAAAGATGAGTGCACATACACACAAAAAAAACCCACACACATAGAAAATGTCTACATATCACCACTCCTATCATGCTCCTTTTGTATGCTGCATAACCATTTTGAAAAAAGTATATAAATGAATAGAACAAAAAGACATTCAAGGTGAAAACTTGAGCAACCTAAAGAAGCTGTGTATAGGATAGATAATTATATGTATAGGAATTTTCAAAGGTAGATTTAAAGTGACAAGTGATTAATTAAAGGAAGACAGCTGCCAAAAGTACATTTCTTTTTTTTTGTTCCAAAATGTGTTGTGTCCTGTTATTTGAAAAGTGCCAGAAACATTGATTGGACCTGAAACATTTATTAAGAGCTGATTCCTTCAAGCAAATAATTTTGAAAGTTTTTCCAGAATAGCTAGACTCACTAGAAAAAAAGTTTAGCTTAGCTGAAAGGTCATAAATTCTTTAAATAAAAACTTCAGTAATTTCTAGGATTGTTGATTTAAAAGTTTTTACATAGACTGTTATATTTATTTTTGAACTTGCAAACATATGTCTGATTTTGTCAACACATACACAGGTTGAAATTGAATAAATATAACATAAAAGTAAATAGTTTAGATCTATGATTTAAATTTAATATTACTAAATGTGTAATTCACTTTTCATGATGAGCTGAAACTTACAAAATGCCTCTGCTTCAAGGGAGTGTGGCTGTAGACACATTGCATTTTTCAGTGAAGACAAGGGCTTGTTTTGTAGCCAAAGAGCCTGTATAATCTAGCTTCTACTTGTTGAGTTAATTATGTATCATTTTATCAACTGATACTAGCTAGAAATCAGTCCAGAATCCCTACATACTAAATATAATCAAATGACTACCTTACACATTGTCTCATAAGTAATTTTCACAAAATGAGATTTTTTTCAAGTATGGGAGAAATCACACACAAATACACACTCACATATACACAATAATTTTCTCCATGAGAATATAAAGACTAAATTGGTAGTTAGATTTTTAAAAATTGCATTATGAAGTATCTTGAAAGCCAATCTCACAGAACAAACCTTACTGTCATAATTAAAACTTAATGCATTTTTTTCTGCCTGTGATTATTGATGATTCATATGCCATTTAATTCACTGAATTTGTACCACATTCTGAGCTGTATAAAACACTGTTACAATGATTGAATTACTTACTTAGCATAATGCTTTCAAAGTCCATCTATAATTTAACCCGTAGCAGGACTTTGTTGTTTCTCTAACCAAATGAATACTCCAATGTAAGAATATACCATATTTTATTTATCTATTCATCAGTTGAAATGTATTTTAGATTTTTTTAAAAATTTTGATGATTACAAATAATGGTGTTGTGAATATTCATGTATTTATGGGGACATACGATTTCACTCATTTATCTGGGTGTATATGTATGATTAGAACTGATACCATTCCTTCTTTCCCTTTCTATTCTATCTAAGCTGTAATCCTGTCAAACAGTGCCAGCCACACCCATGGTGGGGCTTCCCTCTTTGGAAAATCCATCATCCACACCCACCCAGAACTATACTGAAACACCAGTGAACAAATCCAGTATCACATACTCATGATCTAGTCACTTCAAAAATCCCTGACTATGAGTTCATGAGAATTTACATAGGGACATCTACATATAAGATGTAACATTCTACCCCAGGCCCCAAAAACCTCATGTGCATGCCTGTATGGAAAATGTGTTCAAGTCCAAATTCTGTTATGAGATTTAAGACATACTCAATTGTGAGCGCCTAGAAAAATGAAGAGAGAGATCAACATTTAAAAAATACAATGAAAAAATATATGTATACAATGACAGAAGATAAACTTTCCCAGTTCAAAAAGTAAAAATAAATAGGCAAAAAAAGAATGGGATGAAAGCAAGAACTAAAGCCATCAGGGCAAACGTAAAATCGCATAGCTGTACATTCATCATCTGGGGAAATCTGTGACAAAATATAAACTCCAAAGGTATTGAGTTGCCTTGCTCCGATGGTACTGTCAGTTGTAACCCTCATAATCTCTCTCTTGTTTAAGTTTTGCTTATATGCTTTGCTTTCCTGGTTTCTGCAACCTTCTGGGTTCTCCAAGACATGTTCAGTTTCATACTTATGGCTTTACATACTGACCTCTTGAAGACACTGTCTGACTTCCTAGACCTTTTTCTGAAATCTAGGTGGAAGTCTTCCTGACTTCACAACATTTCCATTCTGCGTGCACCTAAAACACACCACGTGGTTGACACAAAGGGCTACCACCAGCTAGGCCAGTAGCCAGGCTTCCTTCTCTCATGGCTATATACGCCAAGTACCTGGATTGTTGAGCACTATGGACCTAATTCCAAGGAAAATATTCCCTAGGGTACCATCATTCTGGAGGATGGGTCCCTGTGGCTGTCTCCTCAAAGAAAGTATTTTACTTTTGCAATTTTGAAGCTGAAGAGGTGGAGTAACGCTGGTTGCAATACTGCACTCGGGCCATCTATTCTATTTCCTGTTCAAAAGTACCTGGTTTCTTAATGCTAATCTTATCAATAAGAAAGATTCTTCTGCTCTATCTTGGCAGACCACAACTTTATAAAAGCTTCCTTTCTAGCCCAACCCAAAACCTTTGAAATCACTATACTGGACTGTTTTTTCTCACTTCTTAAGGTAAAAATAGAGAAAAGTCCCAAAATGTAGCCATGCCACTCCTTCCATACCAGACTGTCAGTGACAGACTGGTACTGGTCTATCAGAAAAATAAATTTGAGGCAATAACTTTTTCTGCCATATTAATTAGTCTTCTGCCCTTATTATCAGTCTCCAGCAATGTCTCTGTACGTGAACAAAATAGAGACCAATTTCTGCAAGAACATAACATACGTGACTGGGTGTCCACCTGACAAAACATTACTTGTTCCCAACTTCAACCTATCGAACCCAGGCTTTACTGCCTGCATTTCTATCAGTATTCTGTTATTCAGAACTCTGAATAGAATTCTCCATCAAGCTTGTGGCAAATCATTCTATGGCACCTCTTTCAGCTGGCATCTCCAACCTTTTCCAAACTCTTTCTCCAAACATATTCTAATGGCTTATTAACCACATGATCAGGTACAGTTACAGTACAGCTTTACTCCTTATAGCTATTATCTGTCTTAGTTACTTTGTCACTGATTGTACAAAATACCCAACAATCACAACTTTAAAAAGGAGAGTGAAATTACTTCACAACTTCTAGAGGTTGCAGTTTAATCAACTGGCTCCAAAGATGCTGGCGAGGCTGTGGAGAAATAGGGACTCTATTACACTGCTGGTGGGAATGCAGACTGGTGCAACCACTGTGGAGAGCCGTTTGGAGATTTCTCCGCAAACTAGGTCTAGAGGTTCCATTTAAACCAGCTATTCCTCTTCTGGGTATTTTCCCAGAAGATCTGAAAACATCATATCACTCTGATATATGTGCAC
>PVLD010030366.1:0-16926 GCA_004027595.1 Dinomys branickii
AGTGAGTTCAAGGCCAGCCCAAAGTGTATATCAAGATCCTCTTTTAAAAAACAAAACACAAAACAAAACAGAATAAGATTTGGGACAGGGTCAATTTTAATGACACTAACTGTACACACAGACATGATTTATACTGTTGTCTTGTGTTTAAACCAAGGTTAAACTGAAATCTTTAGAATTATATATTTTAATATAAAAATGTTTTCTTATTTACCAGAAATAGCAAATAAGTTGAATGTGGACAGATAAATACATAGTATATTAGACTTTCATGGTGCAGATCTTTCTTGAATTAGCTTTCATGCTTTGGTAGAATACATAATGTTACAGCAGCCTGCTGTAATGCAGCAAAACAAACCATTAGCTGCCAACCACACCTCTGTTCCAGAGGTAAATGATTCAGGCAAATTTCAGCATTTAATAAAGCGCATTTTTCCTATAAATTAATTCAGTGATATTAAAATTTACTAATAGTAAATAAATATTGTGACCTTGAGCTACTCCACTTATCAAACTTAAGAGGCATGTGAAGGTCTGGAGTGAAACACACAAAAGAATATAGAAAAAATCCACTACAGGAAGGAATCTTTCATGGTCTTGTTACATCGTAGCCTCCATGTCAAGAGACACAGTTGGTGACCCACTCACTGCCCTAGGACAGGCCATTTGCATAGTTTTTTTTCCTGTGTAGGCCACAGAATTATAGGCATAGCTTATGTCTTGGGAATTTACTATTTGCTGACATCTCTTTTTAGTGGGAAGTATTTCAGAAACAAGGCGTAGTATGCATTGTGGGTGCTGGAGAAATTATAGTAAGGGTTAGAATGCACAAGACAGGCTGGCTTGATCTTTCTTGCCAATAAGATACTCCTATGATTTGTTTTATGGCTTTTTGCTCATCAGAAACCTCATCTCTTAATTAAATGTGACACCTTTAGGTCATCCAGTTCTTGTTTAAAAAATAAGCGCAAGAATTAAAATGTGAAAAGTGGTTCCATGCCCGATGAGGGAAGAGGAACATTTGAATGTTGCCTCTCTAATGATCTAGGGGCCTCTTGTCCTCTTTGCTGCTGAAAGGTGAAGCTCAAAGAGCAAGGAGATGTAAGGATGGCAGGAAGGTGGAGCATAGATGATGGTTGCAAATGGAACTAGTGGTTCTCGGACAAGCAGGGAGTTTGTGGAGAAATGATTCAAGAGTATTCTCCTTTTTCCTTGACTATGGTACAGAATATTCAATCCTGTGACACCCCTTGAGGCCTTTGGCAGCCATTGTAGTTAGGGGTTCACAAACGGAAACAACACAGGGCACATAATTTATAGGATGATTTTACAATAGTCACTCAAAGAGTCATGTACAAAGAGAGTACAGGAAATCTGTTCACACACTAAGACCAAAAGAATCCAGCTGAAGACCTAGAGCCCAACACAATGCCCCCAAAAGTCCAAATGGACGCCAGAGGCCCACAACAATGTACCATGCAGACCTGTGTCATGGATTTGTGTTGGGAAGGCCCAAAGGTCAGTGGTAGAAACTAGAAGGCCTGTGCTAGTGGGTTAAAGGATCTGTGCTGGCAGGGTGAGTGATCTGCACTGGAGCCAGAAAGCAATACTCAGAGTAAGAATCAGAGCTCCCCCAAAGTACTATAGCCATCCTCACCAATAGTGAGGCACCAAGCTCCTCTCAAAATGAGAATAGTCAAGCTCCTATCAGGAAAGCCAGTGCAACAAGCTTCTTCAGGAGACTCAACAGTGTACCAGCTTCCCTCTGGAGCCAGGAAGCAATGCTCCAACTAAGAGCCAGAGCTTCCCCAAAGTGAACCATAGCCATTCGCAGTGACAGCAAGGTCCCAAGCTCCTCCAATGATGAGAACAGCCAAGTTCATTGGGAAAGTCAGCATGACAAGCTCGTTCAGGATAACCAACAGGTCTCTACAGCTTTTCTTGTTCTCCAGTTCTCCTTTTATGCTGCTAGCAACAATTCTCAGGTGGACCTCCCACACCCAGCACCACGCTGGTATAGTCCAGCTGGGAGTTATAAGTTGACTACCAGTTGTCAATCCACCACAACAGCCATTCTACTGGGAAGCTCTTGTGTGCTCATATTCCTCTAATTGCTAGTATATCAAATTGATGGGTAGGGTGGATATATCAGTCATAGTACCATTGTGGCCACAGCTCCAGCTAAGGGACACTCTCTACCCTATGGCTCACTATTGGTTAAACTTATAAACTTTAAAATGTGGCTCATTTTGTTGAAAAAGAAAAAACATTCTGAACTCAGAAGTTTCTGTGCCATACCCTTGCCTATTTCTTCTCTTTTATAAGAGCAAAGCAGCCAGTTGGGGCTCCCTTGATGCTTATGGTGCTAGGATAGCAATGAGGAAAACAGAGTGTGGATGGTGGCTTCCTCTTATAAAGGCTGCTTCTCTGCAATCTTCCTTCTTCAGCATAGGAAACACAAGTATAATTCTGTATAACTTATCCTTAACCTTGAGGGTTTGGTTCCATCTGACTATCTCTGGCTCTAGAAGTGAGAGCTATCACATCTGAGTTTCTCAAGTTAATCCCAAAGTTTACTTGTAGATATTGGCCTAGAGATTGATTTGTGACATTATTCTAGCATCTCCTGGGAAAGAAGCTTCCAGAGTCTTTAGAGCTAGATTAACTTTCTCCCTCTTTTGAAGAGTATGTAGCGCTGGGAGTCACTGGAGCTATCTTTAGACTAGTAAGAGGAAACATCCTGAATATAAAGCTGTCACATGGAGGAAAAAGTCTGAGAGTTCAATTTCACTACTGAACTGCTGAATCAAGCCTACCCTGAATCCTGCATACTCCAACACTAAATTTTCAAGTTACATAAGGCTTTTATTATTTATGCTATTTGCGGTTCACTTTTCTGTTTCTTGAGGAGAAATTCATTCTACTAATACAGTGAAGGGAAATGAGATTTGAGGGGAATGGATAACAAAGGCTAATTTCAGGATACTTCTTGCAGGTAATGGGATTTAGAGGTGGGTGAAAAACATGGTAAGCATGAGGGAGTCTTTTGGACACAAGTAGTGATGTTTGTCTTCTGTCTTGTCACAGGGCCCCCAGTAAACTGAATTTTCTCCTGGTTGCCTAATATGGAGCAGGTACTTAATGATCATCATATATAATTGAATGAAACCAAAGCTATGCTACTGATAAAGCATGTACAGCTTTTCATTTACTTCTTGACTAACTTAATAGAGTAATAAAGAGGTCATATTTCCACAGTGCATCAGGTCCTGAGTGATTGAGCTTTTTAGTGAAGACTTGGATCTTTCGGATTATGAGTGATGGATGACCTTTTGCAGGACACTAGAAAAAGGTACTGCTATAGGACAGAGGAAGGGCAGGCAGCACAAATTAAGCTTTATTTTTGTTTAAGTTGCCGCCATGATGTTTTGACACTTATCCTTTCTAGTTCCTTCCTAAGCTGCACTGAACTCTATATCTTACAGTGTCACTTGTACTATATACAAATTCTTCCAGAATATGTGTGTGTCAAGAAACTTATACTTTCTGTAAAACTGGTGAAGAATAAATAACACACTGCTGCTCCTACAGGAAGGTGACATTACATACTTGCTGCCAGTAGTTGATTGGGCTGTATTTCTCTTGGGGAAGGGGGTTCAGAGTTACCTGTTATACCCTCTTGGCCATGCTCTGGGTCCTATCACAATTCATGTCCAGCACAATATAAGGAAAATACTTGGGCTGAAATGAAATAGTCTGCTTGGTATCTATTTGCAAAGCAGACACTACAGTAGGTCTCTAAGTTAATGCTGCAATTAACGTAATCTATTTTTATAAAAACCATCAGGGTAGATGTAAGAAGTATTTTAATTAAGACAATATTCATATATAGGGTATTTATAACATCTCTGTGTGGTGTGAAGTTTTAATAAATTTGCTCGTCTATAAGATAAACTACTCAGAAAATGCAGCAAACATGCAAAATGTAAATAAAATTATTAATGGTTAATTTGTTCAAATTGTTTATTTTGATTTCTTATGTTACACTCAATGATTGTATACAAATGTACCGTGAATGGTATCAGACATAAAAGATAACATCAGTGCAAATAGTGAGCTAAAACTCGAGTCATTTCCAAGTAGCAGCAAATATTTATAAATACCATTTTCCATGAGAGATCTATATTTCTTTAATTTCAGAGAATTCTTTGACGTTTTTCATCACCTTAAGGAACTTTTTTATGTTGGCAGTGAATTAGAAGCCAGCATAAATGAGAGAAATATTGAAACCCTGCACAGATTCTCATTGTTTTCCTTACTTGTTTCATAGATTCCTCTATTTGGTAGGTGACTTGAGGAAAATTCAGGTGACTTTGTGTAGGAGGTAGGAGTATTTGATAGGTGAATAGATGCAAGGAGTTGAAGAAGAATCAATAATAGGCAGGAAGAGAACATTATGATTTGTATACAACAGCTAGTAATTGAATTCATTCCAAATCTACTGTGCTAGAAATGCTATTTTTACATAGGCCAACTCAGTGTATAAAATTTGTAATCAAGTTAACCCAGTATTTTTTCTTTTTCTCAACTGAGAAAATAACATTGTGTTTTAAACTTCTCTTTCACAGTGATAGATGCTGTGATACCATTTAACCAAGGGGCTTTTGAAATTGCAGTTTCCTTGCACTTCCCCGCATTAAGAAATTTGTTTGGCAATCAAAAGATTTGTGAACAGAACAATTTAAATCTAAGATTCAGTTAACTCAGTATTGATTTAAAATTTAAAATTCTGAGATGGCAACATAAATCAGTAAGTTTACAACAGATTTACCATGCAATTCTTTTAGAAAGAGGTACACTGCAGTATTTACACATCCTCTGTAGTTAGAAATGATAGCTCCAAACAATCAAATAACTTATAAGAAAAAAATACAGTGTTAAGGAAATGAAGTTTACTTAAATGCAGATTAGGCACTCCACTCTTCCATTCCACCCTCATTTCTGAACTTGTCTTGGAGGTGCCCACATCCCATAGTGATTAATAAGTTGCAGGAGGCCATGTTGAAACCTGTTATGGCCCCTGAACTCACTTTAGCTTTTAGACGAATCTTAGGGCTTAGAAATGTGCCCTTGAGGTTTAAGATATTGGGGAATGTTAAAGATGATGCATTCTTGGTAAATGAATCCTGGTGTGTAACTGGAAAAATATATCAGGTAGTACTCCTACTTCTTCAATGGCCAATTTTTTCTGTCTAATTATTTCTTTAGTTAATAAGAAATACCATATGGCTGGTATGGACAGAAGGATAAGATGTGTTATGCTAGAAAGTATCATATTACACAAATCACAATTTTGCCATAGGAAAATCTGCCAGGTAACAGTAAGGGTATGCTTCTGAGAAAAGAACAAGAGGCAAAGCTCTGAACAAATTAAATAAAATAAATAAACTGAAAGCAAGGTGAGACACAAGCCTTGATAGAAGTTGGAGTTAGAAAAGACAAAGAACTGATGAATTCCACTGTCTATGGGAGACCTGGAAAGCAGAAAGAACAAACATCAAGAAACGCCCAGGTTTGTACCTCCTTTGCCCCTTTTGTCTGCCCTCTCTGAGCTATCTATCTATTTATCTTCTATCTATCTTCTAAATCCAGGCACTTTGGCACCCACTTGACCCCCTTTGGCTACTGAAGGCTTTTCTCTGTTTTTTGCAATAAACTGCACCTGATCATTCCCTGCTGTTTGCTGTGTTCTGTTCTCTCATGGCCTCAATCTTCCTTGC
The DNA here is from genome assembly GCA_004027595.1 of Dinomys branickii. Classification (NCBI taxonomy): domain Eukaryota; kingdom Metazoa; phylum Chordata; class Mammalia; order Rodentia; family Dinomyidae; genus Dinomys; species Dinomys branickii. The sequence continues at coordinate 5,781 of PVLD010030366.1, forward strand.
CCTGAAGGAGCTGGTTACACTTCTATTTGAATGTCACTTGAAGAAATGTTGGAACTACGTTGGAAGGTTCTTGTTATTTACACCGCTATTTTCTACTACTAGTTTTCAAATGAGAACTTAAAATTATATAGAAAATCTTAAAATCTTAACCTTGATCAGAGCCAAGGGGCAACTATGATGAAGAGAAGCCCCAGAAAACAATGAATTGTAAGCCACTGGGCAGTTTCTTCCTTTCCAGATTCCATCTAAGATTAGAACTTCTACATCAGCCATGTACTAATAACTGGAATATGGTATTCTGATTCTCCAGTTGACCTAATTAAGCAGTTCTCTGTCATAAAACATGGGCACAGAAAAACTCATCTCATTTGCCACCTTGACAGTGAAGAAAGCAGTGAGGGATAAGAAAGATTTACTGAGGTGGAAAGAAGTCCAACTTTATGAAATAAGTGGGGAAAGGCAGTAAAAGAGGGCTATTTGCTTTGAAAATGGATCTGTCTTTAGTTTTGAATATAGGAGAAGCAACTTACAAATTAGAATACAATTTATCATGAATACAGAATAAAATTTGTGAAGCTATCAGTCAGGTTATAGAAATATAATAGTTAACCACAGGTTTTTTATAGCGATACATGAGATGTGATAAAAATATAGTGAATGTTTAAATTTTAAAAATATGTCATAGTGAAAGACATATTGGCACTAATCTCCCTCAAAACATTCCCCTTTGCTTTAAAAACAATTACCCTGTCACTCTTGCTACTTTCTGCCCTGCTCGAACTCCTTTTTCATGAATGTATTTTGTTGCACTGTTGTGGCTGCTTCGTTGTCCTGAATTAATTAAAAATGTAAGCTTTCATGGTCATTTTGATTTTGGGGAAGAGCTAGAAGTTGCACGATGTCAGATCTGGTCAATAAAGTAGACGAGGACACACAGTAATGTTTTTACAAGCCTCCCTTTCTGTTCAATGGCACTTAGCAGCAACACTCAAAGAGGGCTTCCAGAACTGCTTCAGAGAGTGGCAGGAATGATGGGATAAGTATGACTGAAGCAATGGAAAGTATTTTGAGGGGAATTAATGGCAATATGTCTTTTACTATAATACATCTACAAAATTTAAACATTCACTGTATATTTCGATTACACCTCATAAATCACTTGAGAAGTAGTAACAATTTTAAAATACAAAGGTCATGTAAATGTCAACTAGTGGTGTGTAGATATTTGAGAGATTGCTTACAAAGACAGGACAATTTCTTAAAGTTATGGTTGGCAATGGTTTCTCTTAGGATTTCCTGGAGAAAGATATAGTCTCTTGAACTCTGGGTATGGAGGAAGCCTGGTGTGTGTACTGAACATGCCTCTATGTTAAATTGCATATGCAATGTTTTATTCATGATTTGGGGTAGACATAATCTGCATTAAATATGAGATCGAAAAGAAGATTGAGCATGGAACTATGCAGTAAGTTGTTAATGTAAATTTATATAGCAGTTCCAGGTTCTTCTGATTTGGGATATGACTACTGTTTGATTTCATTTATAAATGCATGGACCAAATATCACTGGATAAGTCACTGGGGTAGACACAGAATGAAACAGACACATTAAATATTCTAAGGTGAAGGTAAGGGTAAAGGAGCCAAAATCTTAGCCAGGGGCACTTCTGCCAAAATTTTAATTCCAGACTCAAGGCATTTAAAAGTTTCTGAGGAAGAAAACAATGAAGGAAAATCAAAGAGTGTGAAGAGGTCAGCCTCCAATTGAATTGAGTACCAAGACACAAACCAGTGGTGTACCTGCTCACAAAGGAACTGAAAGGTTACAGGCATAATCTCCTACATCAGGAAGTGGGTGTTTTAGTATTTATACATTAGCCCTTCAAACTCAAAAAAGTGGCTGGATATTGGGTGGAGAGGTATAGGTAATGGTATGCTAGAGCTAGCATGTGTTTGTGAAAGCTAATCATTAAATTTACAGCAATCTTGTAAGCCAGTTAGTAAATCATGAATAGCTTAGAACAGTTTATACTTTTTCTTACCCAGATAGCCAGCTGATACAGTTTATTAGCACACTACTGGATATGAAGTTTCTTGATTATACAAAGATAAACCTATAATTAGAGCTCTTCTTGGTTCTGACATTAGACCTTGATTTTTCTCCACTCATCTGGTTTCTTAATCTTATTCATGCCTCAGAATGACTTAGCTTCCTAAGTGTCTGATGGACAGTTATGGCTTGTGTGTAGATGTCCCCTCTGCCAAAACTTCAGGCAGTCATAGGGGCTGCTTTTTAGAGGTGGGTGGATCTAGAATGTGTGGTTCTGGGATCAAGGGTGTGTGGTTACTAAATCAATCTATTGATTGGTTTGACATAGTTCTAAGGATTAGGATTAAGGGTTTGACTATTACACTTGCCCTCAGGCAGGTAGCCTGCATGAAATATAAGGTACAGAAAGGCTTCTTGCTAATTACTTATAGTTTGTTTGTTTGCTTCCTTTTGCTGTCTTCTGCCTGCCATGAACTGTTTCTCCTCTGTGAGGCCCCTGGGCCATGACACCGTGCCTTGGAGCCCGCCAACTATGAACTGAAACCTCTACAAACTGGGAGCCAAAATAAACCTTTCTTTCTTTAACTTTGAGTGTGAGGTATTTTTGTCTCAGCAACAAGAACTATAGTAAGACATGGACCAAGAACTTTATCTAAGTTTACCATACCTATTGACTTAGTTCTTCAATATTCTTAATCAGCTTTGTTCTTCCCTTGTAGTCTTATTCATTTGGAGAACTGAATTAATTCTTCACTTGATCTTAGCCAAAAGGCCGAGAAGTGATCTGAATTAATTCTTAACTTAGCAGCCTTCAGTTCCAGATTAGGCCCCTGCATCTCCGGTATCTGTGCTATCTTAGAAAACTAAACAAGATCCTGTTTGGTGTTCGTATATATCTCAAAGAATATCCCTAATTACAGCGGACACTGCTAGTTCTCTATTTCCTTTGGCACTCACTATTTTAGCATGTGCCAACAGCATCTATTGCTATTACAAACAGATCTTTCTGGGGGCTTTTCTTCATGTCATGGATGAAGCAGGCTGAGGTATAAGTGAATTAATGAGAAATTAATAATGGTAAGTTAATAAGGAATTCTCCTAGTACTCTGGGGGAGGGAATTGAGGCAGGTGGACTGCAAGTCCCAGCCCAGCTTGGGCAACTAAATGAGGCCCTGACTCAAAATAAAAATAAGGTTGGGGATGTAGCACAATGCAAGGCTCTGTGTTCAACCCCCAGAACAACAACAGCAATAACAACAAAATTCTCATCTGAGAGCAGTTGAAGTTAAATACCGTAGTGTCTCATTTCTCAGGCAAAACAACTCAGAGGCATGATCCATAATCATTTCTAAGAAGCTGATAGTGGGATTGAGCCTCTAGAAGTAACCTGTTGATTAACACATACCCAATAGTCTTATTTCCTGTCTCTGTATCACTTTTTCTCTGCCCTGCAGGTACTTTTGGGATCACGTCCTAAATAAACCACTTGCACATACATCTTTTGTCTGAATCTGATTCTGGGGAAGGCACAATGAGAGACATGCATTTCTCTCATTATTATGCCAATGACAGATTACAAGGCATTTGTGAATCAAATTCCAAAAAATGCTTTAGTTATAATATATGAATAGAAGACTGTAAACTGACCAATCAACATATTTGTAAATACCAAACTCATCAGCAAATTTACCTTTGTTTTTGTTTTGTTTTGTTAAAACTGGGCATCAAATCCAGGGTTCTTTACGATTGAGATACATCCCAAGCCCTTTGTTTATTTTATTTTGAGACGGGGGTCTTGCTAACTTGCCCAAGTGGGACTCGAACTTGTGATCCTCATTGGTCAGATTCCTTCAGTGCTTGGATTATATGTGTGTGACACTGCACCTGGCTCGGCTTTAGTTTTTCTTGAATTAATCATGTGTCTTCCCACCCTCAGGTTCTTACACCAGTGACACAATACGTTGCTTGCATATGTACCTCTGATTTATTTGTCTTTTTTATTTTAAAGAGAAAAGAACACAAACAAAACAATATAAAAACAATAAAAATGATACAGAATCTCAAACAACGTGATAGAAAATTAACAGTGGTTGTTGTATTACATATTGTTATGTTAAAATTTGTTACTCAGATAACCAGATCTAGACATGTAAGATTGATCAAACAATTAAATATTAACTGTTCCTTTCAATAAACCAAAATAAATTAGTAGTATAATTGCCTTAGCTGATATATATCTCTATATATATCTATACAATTATACTACTAATACATACATACATACATACATATTTTCCCTTCTTTCTTTTTCTTTTTTCTTTTCCCTCATCCCAGTTGTTCTTTCCTTTTGAGCAGTTTCTTTCCCTTTCACAATATCTATTGTGCCTTTGAGATTTTATTTACTCTTTCATGTTCTTACACTAGCGTGGCAACACAATGTTTACTCATGTTAGTCTGATTTATTTCACTTGTATGGTCTCTAGTTGCATCCATTTACCTATAAAAGCCTCAAGCTTATCCTTCTTCACAGTTCAGCAGTGCTCCATTCTATAAAAATATCATATCTTTTTATTCATTCCTCCTTTGATGAGCATTTGGGTTGTTTCCAAGGTGTAGCTATTATAAACTGGGCTGCTATAAACCTGGGTTTACATATACTGCTGTAATATGATGATTTCATTTCTTCTGAAAAATACTGAGAAAGGGAATAGCTGGGTTGAATGGGACTTCTAATCCTAAATTTGTGAGGAATCTCCGCATTGATTTTCACAGTGGTTGTACCAGACTACATTCCCACCAACAGTGGACACAAGTTACATTTTTCCCCAGAGCAGCCTCAGCATTTGTTATTTGTTGATTTTTTTGATGATAACCATTCTTTCTGGAGTGAGATAGAATCTCAGTGTTGTTTTAGTTTACATTTCTCTAATGACCAATGATGTTTAACTTTTTTTAGCTATTTATTTGCCACTTGTATATCTTCATCTGGGAAGTATTTATCCATCTCAGATGCACATTTTTGGATTGGGCTTTTGAATTTTGAGGGCCTGAATTTTTAAATTCTTTATATATTCCAGATGGAAGTCCTTTGTCTGAGGGAAAGTTGACTAAAATATTTTCCCAACTTGCGTACTTTTTTTTCACACTGTTGGTGCTTTCTTTTGATGTGAAAAAACTTTTTAATAGGAGAAGATCCCAGGTATTGGTTCTTTGAAGTATTACCTTTGCAGTTTGTGTTTGTTCATAAATTCTTCACTTACCCCCAACTCTTCCAGATTTCTACCTACTTTCTTTTCTAGAAGATTGAGTGTTTCTGTTTTAATATTTAGATATTTGATCCATTTTGACTTTAGTGTCGTGCATGGGGATAGACATGGGTCTAGTTTTAGTCTTTGGTACATAGAAGGCCAGTTTTTCCAGCACCATTTATTAAAGAGGCTATCTTTCTTACAGTGAATATGTTTGGTCCTTTTATCAAAGACAAGGTGAATGAGTATGTTTATGGTTGTGGATATATCTTCTAATCTATTCCACTGATCCTCAGGCCTGTTTTTTGCCATTACCATGCTGATCTTACCACAGTAGCTTTATAGTATAATTTTAAGTTAGGGATTGTGATGCCTCCTGCCTTGCTTTTGTTGCCCAGGAATGCTTTTGCTATTCTAGATCTCTTCTGGTTGCAAATGAATTTTAGGAATGTCTTCTGTAGCTCTGTGAGGTACACTAATGATATTTTCATTGGCATTTCATTAGATCCATATATCAATTTTTGGAATGTCACCTTTTGCACTGCTAGTTGTTCCTATCTATGAGCAAGAAATATCTTTCCATTTTCTGATATCCTCTTCAATATCCTTTTTCAGAGTACTGTAGTTTTTAACGTATAGATCTTTTACTTCGTTACACTGATTCCTAAATATCTCATTTTTTGGATGTTATCATGAAATGTATAGTTTCCCTAATTTCTCTCACAGTGTGCTCTTTGTGTATAGGAATGCTATTAATTTTTGAGAATTGACATTATATCCAGCTATGCTACTGAATTTGTTCATTAAATCTACAAGTCTTTTGGAGGAATTTTTGGGGTCTTCTGTGAAGAGTATCATCTCATCTGCAAATAATGATAGTTTAGCTTCTTTTCCCTATTCCTTTTATTTTTCTCTCTTTTCTAATTTCTTTGGCTAAAGCTTCCAACATATACTGAAAAGGAGTGATGAAAGTGGATATCCTTGTCTTTTTTCTGACATTAGAGTGAAATTTTCCAGTTTTTGTACATTTAGTATAATGTTGGCTGTTGGTTTTTCATAAATGGCGTTTATCAGATTGAGATAAAGACCATCTATTCCAGTTTTCTGTAGGGTTTTTATTATGAATGAGTGTTGGATGTTTCAAAGCTTTTTTCTGCATCTATTGAGATAGTCATGTGGTTTTTTTCCTTTGGCTGTGTTGATATAGTCTATTACATTTATTGATTTGCATATGTTGAATCATCCCTGCATTACTCAGATGAATACTAGGTTGTCATGGTAGATAATATTCTTCATGTTTTGCTACATTCTGCTTGCCAGTGTCTTATTGAGGATTTTTTGCATCTATGTTCAAAGGAGATTGGCCTGTAGTTCTTTTTTGGTGGGTCTTTCTCTGGTTTTGGTATCAGGATAATATTTGCCTCCAGTAATGAGTTGGGGAGAACTCCTTACATTTCAATTTCATTACAGAGTTTGAGAAGAATTGGTATTAAATCTTCTCTAAATTTCTTGTACAGTTCAGCTGTGAACAAGTAAGGACTTGAGCTTTTCTTTCTTGGTAAGTTTTTAATTACATTTTCAATTCCATTAACTGATATTGGGTTATTCAGAATTTTTATATATTCTGGATTCAGCTTTGCTAATTTTATATGTATCTAGCAATCTTTCCATTTCTTCTGTTTTCCATCCTATGAGAGTAAAGATTTTCAGATTAGGTGTTAATGATCCTCTGTATTTCCACAAGATCTGTAGTGGTTTCTTCCTTTTTATTCCTTATTGCATGAATTTGAGTTTTTCTTTCTTTTATTGACAAGAGTGGCTAGGGGTTTTTCAATTTTATTTATTGTTTCAAAGAACCAACTCTTCATTAATATTTGTATTGTTTTCTTAGTCTCCATTGCATTAATTTCTGCTCTGATCTTTATAATGTCCTGCCTTGTATGCTCTTTCAGCCTGTCTCCCTTCTTTCTCCTAAAAGCCTGAGCTGTAGCATTACATTGTTTATTTTTGCTCATTCTGTTTTCCTAATGTGAGAATTCACTGCCATAAATTTCCCTCTAAGGACTGCTTTCACTGTATCTCACAGGTTCTAGTAAGTTGTCTTAGCATTTTTGTTTGATTGTAGATATTGTTTAATTTCTTTAATTTCATCTGTGACCCACTGATTGCTCAGGAGGGTGTTATTTACCTTCCATGTGTTTATGGAGTTTTTATGGATTTTTTTGTCAATAATTTCCAATTTCATTGCACTGTGTTCAGATAATATGCATGGGAGAATTTCAATTCCTTTGCATGTGCTGAATGATGTTCTACGGGCTAGTATATGGTCTAATTTAGAGAACATCCTGTGTGTAGCTGAGAATAATTTGTATTCTGGTGTTGGGTGGAACTTTATGTAAACATTCCACCAAGTCCGTTTGTTCACAAGTTTGGTTTTGTTCTGTTATTTCTTGCTGATTTTGTCTAGTTGATCTGTCTCTTTGTGACAATAGGGTGTTAAGGTCACCTGTTACAATTGTGTTATTGCTTATGTGATTTTTCATATCTATTACTGTTTGTCTTATATAGTTGGGTGTTCCTGTATTTGGTGCATATAGATCTATGATTGTTATCTTTTTCTCTGGAAGTTTCCCCCACTAAGTATGAAGTGATCTTATTTATCTCTTTTGATGATTCTTGGTTCCAAGTTCACCTTGTCTGCCAATAGAATAACTACCACTGAATTTTTCTAGGTTCATGTCACATGGAGTATTGTTGTCCATTCTTTGACTTTCACTCTATGAATTTCCTTTTGAGTTACATGTTTTTCTTGTATATAGCATAATGTTGGATTTTATTTCTGGCAAGTCTGCCAGTCTGTTTCTTTTGATTTGTGAATTGAGCCCACTTACATTAATGGTTTTAACTGATATGTATTAGCTTATCATTGTGATGTTATTTTCCTGCTGTTGTCCTGCTTTGTGGTTTCTTTCTGTTGTTCTTCTTTGAATTGCGGTCATTTTATCTCTTTTTAGAGTATTTTTCACAATTCTTTGAAGGCTTGATTTGATAATCATGAATTTCTTCAGTTCTTTGTCATAGAAGTATCTTATTTTTCCATTAATTTTGAATGATAGTTCTGCAGGGTACATCAATCTGGGTTAGAAATTGTTTTCTTTCAGGACTTGAAACACTTCACTCCAAGCTCTTCTTGACTTGATGGTTTGCATTGAGAAGTCTGACATGATTCTGATGGGCTTTCTTTTATATGTGATCTATTTTTCTCTAACAACTTTTGAATCTGAATTCTTAAAACTCAAGCATAGTCTACACTTGAAGTACTTCCTTTACTAGCTCACATCCATATTGGTTTGGGGATGAGTTCACAAGCTTTATTTCTTTTATTTATTTCATTTCATTTTAAAAGGAAAGAACAAAAACTAATTATCAAAAACAAAGACATAAACAAAACAACAAAACAATAAAAACACTACAGAATTTCAAACAAGGTGATAGGTAATTAACAATGGTGGTTATATTACATATTGTTATGTTAAAATTGGTTACTCAGATAACCAGATCTAGGCATGTAAGATTGATCAAACAATTAAACATTAACTGTTCCTTTCAATAAAGAGAAATTAGTAGTACAATTACCTTAGTTATCTTGTATATATATATATATATATATATATATATATATATATATATATTTCCTTCTTTCTTTCTTTACTCTTTTTGTTTCCCTTTCACAATATCTATAGTAACTTCCAGATTTTATTTACTCTTTCAGGTTCTTATACTAGGGAGATAATACAATGTTTACACATATGAGTCTGATTTATTTCACTTATGAGTATGATCTTTAGTTGCATCGATTTACCTATAAAAACCTCTGAGTTTATCTTTCTTTATAGCTGAATAATATTTCATGATATAAAAATACATCTTTTTAGCCATTCCTCAGTTGATGGGCATTTGAGTTGATTCCATGATTTAGCTATTACAAATCGCACTGCTATAAACATGGGTGCACATACATTGCTGTAGCATGATGTCTTCAGTTCTTCTGGAAAAATACTCAAAAGGGAGATATCTGGGTTGAATGGGACCTCTAATTCTAGTTTACTGAGGAACCTCCATTTTGATTTCCAAAGTTACTGCACCAGTCTACAATCCCACCTACAGTGGAGAAGGGTCTCTTTTCTCCCCACAACCTTGCCAGCATTTGTTATTGGTTGATTTCTTGATGATAGCTTTTTTTTCTGGGGTGAGACAGAATCTTCGTGTTTTAATTTTCATTTCTCAAATGATTAATGTTCTAACATATTTTAATGGTCTGTTCTTGTGCTGAATTTTCATGACCTTGATTATTACATGTCTGGGTGTAGATTTATTTTGGTTATGGGTAATAAGTGTTCTATATGCCTCAGTTGTATATATGTCAGATTCTTTTTTTCATACCTGGGAAATTTTGTCCTCTTACTTCTGCATACAGTCTTTTATGCCATTTGTGTTGGCCCTTTCTTGTTGAAAACTATGAGTCTTATATTGTTTTTCTTTGCATCATCTTGCAACTGTTGGATGGTTATCTTCTGTTTCCTTGTTATTTTTAAGAGATATTTACTTTTGTGATCACTAGCTGCAACCCTGTCTTTAAGGTCTGAATGTCTATCTTCAGTTTGTTCAAGCATTTTTGCCAGCTCTCAATGGAATTTTTAATTTCCTGGGTATGTCTTTAAATCTATTTCATGTATTACTCTTTCCTATGTTGTTCATTCAAGATTTTCTTTATGTTTCTATGCTCTTATGTTTTTCCTATGTCTTCTTTAGTTATGCTGAGCAATTCTTTCATTATGGTTGTCATATTTTTTTAACCTGAGAGATTATTTCTGATCTAATTTCCTCTATAGCCTCATAGAGTTGTTTCTTTACATAAGTTGCTATCATTTTAGAAATTTCAGGTGTGTAACTTCCAATTTCTTCTATGTGGATATCTTCTGGATTTGTTCTAGGTGGACTGGAGGTCTGTGATTGCATTTTGGTACTTGTCTTGCCATTTTCTATTTCAACAATTTTTATTTATATTTTTTGTGATGATCCTTGTGAGTTTTGATAGTTAGTAGCTAAATCACTAGTATTAAGGCCTGTCTAGGAAAAGTCTGTTCTTCAGGGACATCTTCTTTGAGTGGGAGATTCTTGCTTTGTGTCTGTCCCAAGATCCTACCTTCTCAATTAATTAAGAGTGGGATCTTGGTTTCTGTTTGGGTCAGTCCCCATTTTTTGGAATAGGGCTGTGGTGAGATTATTAGCCTAGAGCTTCCCAATATTGTTACACAAGATAGAACAAGTGATACTAGCAATAATGATAACATCAAGTAAAATTTAGAAACTGAGAAACTGTGGTAACCATTGATTTTGTACTTTAGACCATAGGAGCAAACTCTATAGGTATATAATTGAACCAATCATACATAAGGAGTTTGTATGCAAAGTGTTTCCCCTTGTTAGAGTATATTTACCATGTGGTGTGGAAATTTAGGGAGGATGATGTGTAAGATAAAGATAAATGGAAAGGAAGTAGAAGCAAGTCTGGAGGACAAGGGATGGTCATGTAAGGTTTGGGTAACTAGAGAAGGGGGTAGAAAAGAAAGAGTGAATAGTCCTCAGTGCTTCCCATGCTTGCTGCCTGTTCCACAGTGTAGGGGATGGACGAGGCACCTGGGTTCCTATGGCCAAGGCAATTCTTGAATTCCAGGTGATTCCTGTGATGGCTGTCCATCCCGCAATGTAGGGAGATGGGCCAGGCACCTAGGTTACTCTGGAGGAGCCAATTGTCAAGTCTCTGGCACTTCTCACCTGGCTGCCTG
>PVLD010030367.1:0-16923 GCA_004027595.1 Dinomys branickii
GATTTGTTCTTTTGTCTTTCCTTTTTTTTGGGTATCTGATTCAAAATATTGAGCAGTGGATTCCCCAGTCAGTTCAGCAGGCAAAGGTCTGCTGCAGAGGTTGCTCCAATGACTTTTCTTTGGGGGAATGTCCCTTAAGCTTTCTGCTGAGAGTTCCGCTTTAAAGGCTGTACAGATATTGGTTAGATACTCCCTACCTAGTGCCCTGGGTGAGGTGTGTAAGACCGCTCCCCCGCCCTCCCAGGGTTCCCTGCAGGTATAGGGATGGATCTCCTCCCCCACTCGGTGATGTGGTCGCGAGCGCCGATATCTCACCAGTTTTTGGAGTCCCTGCAGGCATGAAGGTTCCAAGGTGCCAGTCTATCCTTTGGGGCTTTCTGCGCGGCCTGCCCGATGCGCGCGAAACGTGGGACCGCTGGGCGTTGCCGCTGCCAGAGAGCCGATCTCTGTCGGGAGTCGTCGGAGAGCTGCGCCGGCTCGGGAGGCGGGAGGGACCCAGCTGTCTGTGCTCCCAGGGTGCTCGGACCCAGCTAAACTTCCTCCCCGCGCGGAGCGTCCCTGGCTCCCAGCGTCTGGGGCTTTCCCACGTCTCGCCCCGGCAGCCTGGGCCGCCCTACCGCATCTCCCCCGGCATCTCAGAGAAATACGCCCAGTTTGAACTTCCCAGCCGAGGTGCCGGCATTCACACTCGCCAAGTCTGTCTCGAGCTGGTGGTGTTTATTAAGGAGGATCGCTCCCTTGCTGCTCACCTGGTGGCCATCTTCCCGGAAGTCCTCTTCATTCACTTTAGTGTTTTATCTTGGGTGTAAAAACTGGAAATACCTTGGTATCAGAGAAGCCCAAAGGGAAAAGTTTTTGTGCTTGAGAATCCCTTCTATACTATTCTATACTCTCTATATAAAGTATTCTATACTATACAAAGTATATACTATAGAGTATATTCTATACTCTATAGTATATTCTATACTATATACTATTGAAATAGTTTACATTGTGTTTCATGTTTCCATGACTTTGGTGTTTGTTTCTCTCTTAGAAATGACTGCTGTCCACGCTGGCAACATAAACTTCAAATGGGACCCCAAAAGTCTAGAGATCAGGACTCTGGCAGTTGAAAGACTGTTGGAGCCTCTTGTTACACAGGTAAGAATTTGAAAGTGCAAATATATAGCTGTTGTAACAAGATTCTGTAGCAAATAGGCCTGAGTTGGGTCACAAACACAAGACAACAGTTAAAGTCATAATCTGAGTAGTTGAATTCAGATTGATTTGGTTCTACTAGTACCTGAATACTGGTACATGTGTTTATTTAATCCTTTAGAACACAGCTGTTGCCATTTCCTTTTGTCTTATTGCCATAGTAGAGGTTGTTGGTTTGTGGTGCAACTTCGTGAATGTTTGCCTTCTGTAGATAATTTCACCCTCTCTTTGAGGGGAAACCTAAGATTGAGACATGGACCCTTGGTTCTTAAGGTGCTTCACTCAGCATAATGTCCATTCTATTGGGTAGACTTAATGATCAGTTAATTCAATTTAAAGGTGTAGGTTGGACATGTTCTGTTACAAATACTACATGTATTATAATGTGATGGCATTTATTAACTGTTACAAATAGCTGTGTATTTTTAGTTTTGGCATAGGTTGGGGGGATAGAGCGAGAGAGAGACAGAGAGATTGAGAGATTTCCTTAGTTATTTTATTTATTTATTTTTGCGGTACTGGGGATCGAACTCAGGACCTTGCTCCTGCCAGGCAGGTGCTTATTCCACTGAGCTATATCCCCAGCCCTCCTTAGTTATTTTATTTTATTTTTTGGCGGTACTGGGGATTGAACTCAGGACCCTGCGCCTGCTAGGCAGGCGCTTATTCCACTGAGCTATATCCCCAGCCCTCCTTAGTTATTTTAAAGAGGAAAAACAAAATTTCAAAGCAAGGTAATAGAAAGGTAACAGTGGTTAATACATTGTGTATTGTTATCTTAAATTACTCAGAGTATATGAGAGATTTATTGACGTTTGCCATCTTTAAAAAATCTCATTCCAGCTCAAATATAAACTGGTATTTTGTATGTCCATACAAAGGAGTATGTAGTTAAGATTCTGAAATGTTTACTTTCTTAAGCCCTCAGTAGGTCTGTTATTTGGCAAAAGTACACTATAACAAATTTTTAAACATCTTCAACCTACAGATCATCTGGTGTTATACTATTAGTGATGGTTAATATTCTGGGACCTAAAATACCATCACAGTAGGCTTCTTTGGGTAGTCATCCTTTTCTTGATTAAGGGCCTTTACTAATTAATTGCTAAGATTTGTACGACTAACCTGAACAAAGACTGCAGAAGCAAGTTATCTTAAAACATTTTGCAGAGATTGATGGTGTAATTAGGGAGCTCCTCCTCAAAGTAACTCACCAAATAAGTATTACAAGGTTCTGGGTTGCTCGCCTGTCCTTCTGGAGTTAAATTCCAGGTTCTTGACACCCACAAAGAATGGAGTGAAAGGAGCAAAAAGCAGTGACAGTTAATTGAAAAAGTAAAAGTGAAGAGTGAGAGAGAAACTGGTTTTGCAGAGCAAGCTTGGGATGAGTAAAAAGAAAAAGCTAGATGAAACTATACCCTGGAGGAAGCAGGGTAGGCCGTTGTGAGGAAGGCCACAATAGCAAGCTGTTTTTGGTGTCTGTGTTCTTTTATACTGTTCAGATCTTCAGGGACCTGGTGAGAACTTTACATATGGGCCCTGAAAGGCAGTGCTGAAGTCCCACACCTCAGGTCGAGGTCAGGTCTAGGCCATTCTATTGAAAACCTGCTTTCTTGTAAGAAGTCCACATGCAGGCTTTTGGGAACTGTTCTGCACGTGTTACAGGGTCTTGTAATTAACAGGTCATGCATATTTCCACAGCCAGCTTAGTTTCATCCTAATGTTCTGTCATTGCCAATAACAAAATGTACGTTTAAGGTAAGTCTCTGAAGTCATTTTTAACATCTTTTTGGAACTTTTTGGGGACATATAATAAACATTTAATTTGTCTCTTTTTAAATTTGTAAAATTAAACTAAAAGCCTAATAATATTTGAGGAATTTAATATGTATTATTTTTCTTGCACATTGAGAAAGCTAAATTATTTTAGAAACTAAATAGGGTATTATTGCTGTGTATCTTAAATATGGAGAGTTATCTTATTTACTGCTTAGCAGAGTCCTTTAATTGTGATGTTTCTTTTCCTTAGGAATAACTTATTTTTGCTGTCTTTAAAGATGTTAGTCTTTCTGTTATTTTCATTCTGAATGACTACAGTTTATTTTTTAAATGAAACTTCTAGGTTACAACCCTGGTCAACACCAATAGCAAGGGGCCCTCTAATAAAAAGAGGGGTCGTTCTAAGAAGGCCCATGTTTTGGCTGCATCCGTTGAACAAGCAACTGAGAATTTTTTGGAGAAGGGGGATAAAATTGCAAAGGAGAGTCAGTTTCTCAAGGAGGAACTTGTGGCTGCTGTAGAAGATGTTCGAAAGCAAGGTAAGTTAAGATTGCTTTTTATATAAGGAGAAGCAGGCTTTTCTGAAAAGTTCTTCTTTTTACCAAGGCCCTGGGAAAGGAACCCAGTCCCTTATTCTTATGTACTTTGCTACTGGCTTTATCCCCATTTCCTGCAAAAGGAATCTTTGAAGGGGACTTCCGTAATCAGTATTGTTGTTATACTTGCATGTTGTACAGTATCTTTTTAATCAGGAGAATTACTTATAAAAGAATACAGTATATCTTTGTAGAGGGTGAATTCACATCTTTTGGGTGCTTCAAGAGCTAGTTAAGTCAAATATAGTAATACAACCTGCTAGGAAATAGATGGGATAGAAGTTTACCTTTCATCCTGTGTGCTACCTCCTTTAGTTCATACTGACCATGTGGGATAGTAAAATGGAAAAATATCTAGCTTGATAATAGTCATTACTTGGAAAATAATCTAGAAAATGTTCCATTCTGTCACACTGGTTTGTTAAGCCAGCTGTGCTTGTATTGGTTTGACTTTAACCTAAATAAATCTGAATTTAAACCAGGCCTGGTGGTACATGCCTATAATGCCGGCACTTGGGAACCTGAGGCGGGAGGATCATTGTGAATTCAAGTCCAGCCTGGAATACAGAGTTAGAACTTGCGCTCCCATCCAAATCTGGGCTTAAAGGAAATCATGTTTTGAGAAACTTAGAATTGGTAAAAGATAAAATGGTTATTAATCCACAGTTTACTAGAAATTACAGTTGGAAAAATTGTCATTAGTGCTGTAAGATTGAAGACTTTAAATGTGAAAGATAAATACCTTTCCTCTCTTCTCTTCCATTTCTTCCTTCTTTGCCATTTTCTATCTTCTCTCACTTTATTTATTTATTTATCTGTCTATCTATCTATCTTAGATCATCTTACCTATTTGCCAAGGGTGCCCTTGAACTTGTGATCCTCTATGCATGTGCTACCATGCCTGACTGAAAGATAAACGTCTTGAAACCTGTAGTTTTCTGTTAGACTTGTGTCCCACAGGCAGACTTAAACAAAGCTGCAGGTTTTTAAGCCACTGGGTATCAGCTAGGGTGAATTGTGTTGCTATTATGGACAGGTGTTTATTGGCCTATAGGAGAACCTTACTGGGTCTCTGGTTCCTGACAGTGAAGTGCACAGTCCAATACAATTTCATGTCAGATTTATCCCCATGATAGTACCCAACAAAGGCCATACATTTCCATTCAGAATTTGTGAAGTAAAAACTATATTAAAACTTTATTTATTGAATATTTTTCTCAATTTTTAGATTGAAGATAAATATTTCTAATACTAACAAATGATGAAATTACTAAAATTCGGTAATGTGAATTAGGTTGGGTATACTAGTTTCCGAAGGCTCCCATAACATAAATTACTTAGAACAAATTTGGTGGTTTAAAAACAATAGGGATTTATTCTTTCATGGTTCTAGAGGCCAGAAGTCTGAGATGATGGCATTGGCAGGCTTGCTTCCTTCTTGAGTTCCAAAAGAATCTATTCCGTGCTGTCTCCTAGCTTCTTTTTATTTATTTATTTTTTGTTATTTGAGACAGGCTCTCACTATCTAGGCCAGGCTGGCCTCAAGCTCTGGTGGTCCCCCTACCTCACCTTCTGGAGTGCTGGGATTACAGGCGTGCGCCATCATGCCTGTCTCTTCTAGCTTCTTCTGGCTGCCGGCAGTACCTGGTGTTACTCGGCCTGGAGACCCATGACTTCAAACTCTGTTGTCACATGTTATTTTCCTTGTATATCTCTGTGTCCACATTTTTCTCTTTTAAGGACATGATTCATTTAAAATTAGCACCCATCCTAGTCTAGTAGGACCCCATACCATCTACAAAACACTATTCCTAAATTCACATTCATAGGTTCTGGGTAGCCATGAGTTTCTAAGGGTCACTATTTAACCCAGTAGAGTGGATTTCTAAGTTTATTTTGAAAGAGTTTCATGGTGCACTTTTGAGCTTTCTTGTTGAAATGATGACTCTTAATTTATTGTCCTCTATGGGAGGGTTCTGTTCCCCAACCTTTATTGCAGTCTATGGTAAAACTTATGTTAACAGATCAGTTTAGCTAAGTCTTCATTGAATCTAATCACTAAGACATTTAATTATTATGAGTAACATTTTATTTCACTTTATGGTTCATGTTTCAGATGTTACTCTGATGCAAATTTGTGACAAGTATGATATACTTCCTTCAAAAAACCCCCACAATTTTTGAAAAAAACAATTAATTGGAGACAGTGTCTCACCAGATAGCACAGGGTGGCTTTGAACTCACTATATATCATAGGCTGGCCTGCAATTCACTGTCATCGTCTTGTGTCAGTCTCTGGAGTGCTGGGATTATAGGCATGTGCTACCGCGCATGGCATCACACAATTTTGAATGTGTATCTGTTGGGTTTTTTTTGAGACAGGGTCTCACCATGTAGTTCAGATTGGTCTTGAGTTCGCTAGGTGTCGCAGGCTGGCCTCAAACGTATAATGATGTTCCTGCCTCAGCCTCCCTGGGGATTACAGGTGTGTACTACCACACCTGGCTATTCAATGTGTCTGGGTTTGTCTTTTCTTGTTACTTTTGTTTATATCTGCAAATATTTTATGTGATTCTGAACTATAAAGACTTGTCTGTACCAGTTCAGCTTTGTAGTTACTTATATCATGATTTATTTACCATAACTTGCCTTCACTTTAGGAAAAATAAAAGCCCAAATCAAAAATATAACTGTCATCATCATTGTATCAGATAGGAAAAATTGAAATTTCAGTCCAGGCCTGCCTTGAACTTCCTGTGTAGCCCTAGTCTCCTGCCTCAGCTTCCCAGGAGGGCTAAGATTGCAGGCATACCTGGCTGGCAGATTTTTTGGTAAAAAGCCAGGTAATAAGTATTTTAGCTTTACTGGCCATAAAGTCTCCCTTGAAACTATTCAGTCTGCTACTGTGTTGTAAAAGCAGAGCCATACTATATATAAATAAAAGTGTATAACCATGTTCTAAACATAGTTACAAAAAGAGGAAATGAGCCAGATTTGATTATAAGGCTGTCGTTTTCTAACCCCCAATCTAGGTCTTGCCCAGGCTATTAAAGTGTATTTGTTCATATATTTATTTATAACATCCCTAAGCTAAAAATGAGACCCTCCATGTATTTGGATTTATACGTGCCCTGTGCTTTTGGTGCAATCATAATTAATATCCAGAAACTTGAATGTATATAGATTCTGTAGCATAACAACTTTCTGTATAAATTCCTTATTACCTGAGTAATATACATATGGATATTTGTGGGTACACTAAAACATCACCAAGTGCTGAAAGTCAAGACACCTGGTCATTTTACATCACGGTTAATCAGTTGGCCAGGCGAGCCCCTTTGATGAGTGGGAGCCAGTCATCAGTTGCCTAGCCTCCAAGTCCCTGTAATGGAGGAGTTACACTGAACTGGTTGTTGAGTCTTTTATGGGCTGAGGGATATCTATTCCTCTTAGATTTGCTCTTTTGGTACACTGCTCACCTTCTATAGCCCCCAGCTTGATTAGGTCCCTTCCTAGTTCTTACCATAACAATAATTCAGTAAGTTGCCTGCCCCTTTCCAAGCTCTATGAGGACAGTTCTGTGGTAGTCTAGTGGCCCTTTTCTGATACCAGCGTGGTACTTGATGTGCAGTAGGCACTTACGTACTTAAGATATTTAACTACTTTTAAGTAGGACCTTGTGAACAAAAGGCTTTCTTTCTCAAATGTACAATTTGTTTTCCTCCTTAGTAGGGGTGGATAATCTTTCTTTTTTTAATTGAGGTATGATGCCTATACCACTGGTGAACCTATGGCACATGTGCCACAGCTGGCCATTTGTTTTTGAAAGCTCTAAATGGTTCACTGTCAGTGGCCTATACTATGAAATTCACTCCTCGAAAGTGTGTAATTTTTAGAGTACTCCCAGAATTGTGTAACTAGCATTGCTGTCTAATTCCAGAACGTTTTTATCATCCCTAAAAGAATCCTTGTGCTCTTTAGAAGTTACTTCCCATACATATGTATTTCAACAGTACATAAGGTGTAGAAGCTGCCTCTTTGTTATCTAAATGTGTTTTATGAGTCCTTGGAAGTTTCTGACCAGCAAAAGAGGGCCTTTTGCTGAATAAGGGGTACAGTCCCACTGCTGAGACAAATACCTGGCACCCATGACTCAAAGGACAGGTGGTTTATTTAGCTCATAGTTTCCAGTGGGTTCAGACCATGCTAAGCTGGCTCCAAGGCAGACAGCATGCTCACCACAGGGCAGCTTGGAAGGATGGTAAGAGAAGCTGGGTGTAAGAATACATCCTTTGAGATCGCTTGCAGTGACCTGTCTCTTATGACCAGGCCCCATCTCCAAACACGTCAGACTCAGCAGAGGGCATTTTAGACCTAACCATAATGTCCCTCTCCTGGCCCCCAAAAGGCGCAAGTCCACATGATTATGCAAAGTGTATTTAGTTCATCTCTGAGAGTCTCCCGAGATCGTAATAGTTCCAGTATTGCTACAGTGTTTTAAGTCTTAAGTTTTCACTGAGACTCCATGGCAAATTCTTAGCTTGAAACCCATGTAAAAAGAAAAAATAAATATTCCCACATATGTGGCACAGGGTAAACATTCCCATTCCAAAAGGGAGGAATGGAACAGAAAGGGATAGCACCAAAGCCAGACTGAAACCGTGCACATACTGTAGCTTCATGTCTAACATCTGGGGCACGGGGAAGCAAGATGTGAGCCCCAGATGGCTTGGGCATCCCAATGGCCTTGTTGGTTGCAGTCCACATGACCTCTTTATTGGGCTGGCTCCACTCAATGCCTGAGGCTTTCTTGGCACACGGTCCTTGTTTTTGTCATCTCCAGCTTCCTGGGGTCTCTAGTGTACCTTTGGCTTTACTTAAGCTTCATGCATCATCTTCTCAGGCGTTCCTGGCAGGGACTGTGACACTGTCAAAAACTTTTTCCTGGTCTCTGGCATACTTTTGTGTGGAAACTTCTTTGAACCCCATAGCTCTTGTATTCTGCATGCCTGAAAAACCTGCATCATATGGTTGATGCCAAGGTGGACCACTAGCTCAAGAAGTAGTAGCCAAGGCCCCTTGGACCTGAGTATCTGGATGACCGAGTATCTGGATGGCTAAACTCAGGGAAATACTTCTTTAGAGGAACACTGCTCTGGGCCACTCTGGGGTCTCTTTTCAAAGGAAAGTCTTTCAAAGTAGTTTACCCTTTTATACACTTGAGCCTGGGAAGATCTGGCCAATTCCTGAAATGCCTTTAAGCCATCTTTCCTATTGTCCTAATGTAAAGTACTTGGCTTCTTTATAATACTAACTTTCAAACAACCTTGTTCTCCTTTGTGCCGGTTTTGCAGGTGCTTCCTTTCTGATGGACTACAAGTTTTAGCCTGGCATGGTAGTGCATGCCGGTAATCCCAGTACTTGGGAGGCTGAGGCAGTAGGATCCTTGTGAGTTTGAGACCAGCTTGGGCTACAGAGTGAGCTCAAGGCCAGCCTGAACTGCATAGCAAGACCCTGTCTCAAAAAGACCAAAAAAAGAAACTACAAATTTTGCAAATTATTTACTTCCCCTCTTTGGTCAGGCTCCTCACTATTGATGTGATTAAAAGTAGCCAACTTATGCATGCCACAGGCTAAATGTTGCAATGTCTTGAAATTAGTGAACCACTTACAAATTTAGGATATGGACAAAATGAAGACAAGTTTTTTTGCCAGTACATAACACACATTGCTTCTTGTTCACTTTCCAGTATAGTACTCATTCTCCTCTGAAACCTCATGAGCCTGGCCTTTACTATCCATGTTCCTATCAGCATTCTCATCTTTTCAGAACCAGTATCACCCATTGAGGTGAGCTTACAGTATTACAAGTTCAGCTTCTCTAGCATCTCCAAACATTTCTAAACTTTTCTGCAAACAATTCCGTAGGTTTCTGAACCACATGACCAAGTACAGTCACATCAGCAACCCCACTCCTGGTAATAGTTTTTTGTATTAGTCACTTTACTGTTGCTGGGACAAAATAAAGTACTTGATAGCTATAACTTAAAAGGAGAAATTTATTTGGCTCATAGTATCTAGCCATTCTCTCCATGAATGTCAGGGTTCACAGTAGAAAATGCATGGTGGAGTGGCAGCTGCTTACCCCATGGCAGCCAGGAAGTAGAGAGTAAGAGGAGGAACCAGAACCGTCCCAGGTTGTACCCCCAGTGACCTGCCCCTTCCAAGTAGGCTCCATCTCCAAATACATGAGATTTCGGGTAGGGGACATTTTAGGGCTTACAGTTAGGACACATGGACTTGAAAAGTAAATCATTAGCGTGAATACCAGAAGAATGGGAATTAGAAGTCTTCCTGAAGGTATTTGAGCTTGCACTGAGTTTTGAAAGGTGGAAGAAAGGAGGGAAAATCATCCAAGCAGGACATTAGGAGACGTGCGAGTTGTGCTGGGGGGACAGTGAGGTTTGTGGCTGCAGAGGAGTGCTAGCTTGTAGAGCACTGCTGGTAGAAGTTAGAGGGGCTGGGAGGATTAGCTCAGGCGATAGCATGCATACTCAGCATGTGTAAGGCCTTGAATTTGATCTTCAGCACAAGGGGAAAGAAAAGGTCTGGAGTTATAGTTTATAGGATAGGTTGGGATACCAAGTAAACAAACCAGGGCGAATGGGGGAATGATACAGAGTAAGGAACTCTGTGGTTGGAGCAGGTCTCACAGCTTCCCATATGTTTGAATATATCAGGTGACACAGGATTCATTACCTCAGGAAGCAACTCTTTCCAATATTGGTTTGTATTTATTTTTAAAACTTTTTTCTTCCTAAATTAAAGTGAAATATGTCTCTTTAATTTTCTTCCTGTTTTAAGAAATTCTGCCATCTGGGCAACAGAGAATATGAAAAAATGAGGTATTTTGAGGGCGATTAGTCTCAGCTGTGTGCAAGAAGGGTTAAAAAAGTTGAGAGCAAGGCTTCAATCAGGGCCTAGAGTCTGGAGGCCATAGTAGCAGGGGAAAGGGAGCTGCATAGGCAGACTGCTATGACAGGATACAACGGGAGAAGTGACCAGTTGTCATGCCAGTTAAGTGCCAGATTGGATTGTGCAAATGACTGATCTTAACTGATAAAACTAAGGGACTGGTATGTGAGAAATTGTAATTATTTTCTTGAGGTTCACATCATTTAGGAACAATGTATGCTAAGAACTTGGGTGAGTTATCTAAAGTTAGAACACATTTCCCACAGTTTAGAGCTATTAAGAATCTGCTGTGCCATTTTTAGTCAAGTTCAAACTGCTTGGTGGTATGTGCTGCAGTATGTAGTAGCATTAACAAAGTCAATTGGTAGTTGGTTTTTTTTTTTTTTTTTGGTACCAGAAATTGAACTCAGGACCTTGTGCCACTGAGCTATATCCCTGGCCCTTACTAGCTTTTTTTGAAATAATTACAGATTCATAAGAAACTGCAAAGATAGTATAGAAAGACCAGGTTTGGTACCACGTACCTATAATGCCAACACTCTGGGAGGCTGAGATGGGAGGCTCTCAAATTCAAGCCTAGCCAGGGCAACTTAGCGACCTAGAAGGTCCTGGCTGAAGATGTTGCTCGATGTTGCAAAGGCTCTGGGTTCAGTCTGTATTACTGTGGAAGGACAGGGCTTTATGTGTATAGAGAGGTCCAGTCCGGTGTACTTTTCATCTAGTTTCTCCCAGTGATTACATTTTATGGAACTGTATTATAAGGTTAAAACCAGGAATTTGACATTAATACAATGTGTGCATATAGTTCTGTGTTCTTTGATTATTTGTGTAATTCATGTTACCATTAAGACACAGAACTGTTCTATCTCCAAAGAGATGTTTTTTCTTTTTGGGGGGTGATGCTGGGGATTGACCCAGGGCCCTGGTGAGCCATATGCCCAGCCCTTCTCAGAATGGCATTGCCTCTGTATAGTCACAGTCACATCTGCTGTCTTCCCACCTTCCCAAGTTCCTGGTAACCCATCTGTTCTGCTGTCAGTTTAGGAATGTTGCATTAAACGGAGTGTAGTAGCACATGCCTGTCACCCCAGTTACTAAGAAGACTGTTGCAGGAGGTTCCAAAGTGCGAGGCCAGTCTGGGCATTTTAGCAAGATCCTGTCTCAAAATGAAAAAATAAAAGGACTAGGAATGTGTCTCAGTATTCCCTGGGATCAATCCCAGCATCCCCTCAAAGCCCCCCCCCAAAAGAATATTGTGTTAGATAGAGGGTTCATACAGTATAACCCGAGTTTGACTTTTTAATTTTGTTTTTAACACAGCATGATGCCTTTGAAAGCCTTTTAAGTTAGTGTGTATATCAATAGCTTAACTTTTTACTGCTAGATAGAATAACTGCTTGGCATGGGTATTGCCTGTGGACAGGAAGGTAAAGATTTCCCCTGTAGTTAATCCTATTAATAGGGTTTTTTTTTTTTTTTTTGCATAGTAAAAGTTTTAAGTTTTGATTTCAGTCCCATTTAGTGACACTGTCCACTCTGTTTAGGTATCATTGTCTAATAATTCTTCACTAAGCTTTAGCTTGTGAAGTTTTGTTATCTTCTAAAAGTTTTATAGTTTTTCATTTTATATTTAAGCCTATGATTCATTTTGGGTTAAGTTTTATATAAAGTGTAAGACTAAGATTACTCCTATTTTACTATTTTTATTTTGGCAGTTATTCCAGTATCATTTGTTGAAAATACTGCTCTCCTCCATTGACTTGCTTTTTAAAAAATAGGTTGCCTGCATGTGTATAGAGTTCTTTAGTTTGTTCCATTAACCTAGTTTGTTCCATTGATCTATGTGTCTATCCCTCCTCCCTCTGCCAGCACTACTCAGTATTTTTTCTTTTCCCCCTCAGTACCAAGGATTGAACCCATGCCCTTAACACTGAGCTATGTCCCTAGCCCCTCATGCCTCCCCACCCCTCCTTTGAGACAGGGTCTCCCCACCCCTCCTTTGAGACAGCATCCTGCAAAGTTATTTAGGCGAGCTTGAATTTATGATCCTCTTGTCTCAGCCTCCTGGAGTGCTAGGATGTAGGTACCATCATGCTCCGCTATAGTCTTGATTGCTGTAGCTCTGTGTTTTAAACTTCCCAGTTTATTCCTTTTTTGAGTTGTTTTAGTTGTGCTGGTTCTTTTGCTTTTCCATACTCAAGGGCAGAGGAAAGTGCTGTTTGGTGGTGGCGGATGTTGAGAGCTTGTTGTTTATTAGTATATCTGAATATCATAGTGTTTGTAAGAGTTCCTAAAGTAGTGATAGGTATCTATAAGCATTAGTTCTTCTTTGTTGATATTTTGAGACCCTGCTCCTTTTATTTATTTGAATTCTACCAGGTTTTCAAAAATTAAAACATGGCTCATTGCACTGGAGATGCCAATCTTGTAGATTTCCCTTTATTAATCTATTGGCGTGGCAGAGGTAGAATTACCTCTGAAAAATAAAAAAATGATTGTACATGTCTACAGTTTTTAATTTTGGTGGCAGCACAGGATTTATGGTAGTCCTGGAAAAGGTGACTGAGTTCTGTTGAACAGAGCGAGGTTGTAGCCAAAGCCAGCGACTTACTTCCTGTCAGGTGATTTGGTTTGATAGTCACATCATGATCATACCACTAACCAAAGTCCGTCCCCTCTTGTGTATGTACTGTTGTTCTCATGGTGGGTGTCATAAAAACATGTAGACAGCCTACTTCCGCTTCTTCAGTACTGAAGCAGTATATACAGTAGCGGATGGGCTCTACCTTCACCTGTAACATACCCCTTCTCCAGATGGCTAAGGTGAGAGTAGAATGAATTCTTTTACTGAACGTCATCCAGTAAATATAAAGTGGACATCTTAATGTTTGGCATGTAGTTTTCCACCTGTCATATCTATCTATGTTTAGATAGTATTTGCTTTAAGGTTTTTTTTTGTGGCCAGATGTGTAAACCTATAATACCAGCACTTTGGAAAGCCAATGCCAGAGGGTTGCAAGTTCAAGTCCTGCACTGGCAATTTTGTAAAACTACCTCAAAACACGTGGGGGAAGAAAAGGGCTGGGTAATGTAGTTCAGTGCAAAGGCGATAGGTTCAATCTCCTGTATTGGGGAAAAAAGGATTTTGGGGAGGAACTTTTCAAGTTCTGGCTCTTCTAGTGTTTATTTTATTTTAGATAAACTAAGCTAACAATTCAAGTGCATTTTTTTTTAGTAGAAATAAGATTTAAGCTTTACTGAGATCATTTAATAACTTTCAATATTAAATCTTAATCTTAACATGAGCCTTTTATTTAAAAATGTTAATTTTAGGGCAAGAAAGTAATATTTATTGGCTACTAAAATAGAGTTAAAATTTGTGAATAGCATCCGAATAATATATGGACCTACAGCTGAATTGTCAACATATTCTAATGGTATAGCTGTCATCTCAGTTTTTTCAAATAAAAATCTTTAAAGCACAGAATTATACAATCATATAAAATTGATGGGCTCTTAAGACATTGCCATTCAGAAGGGATGGCCAGGAAAAGTTTTAATTGCTATTGAAACATTCTTTTGTTTTAGCAATGGTATAGTGAGATTGAGCAGATGCCATCAACTTTGATACAGCTTAAATTACTTACATGTAGGGAGTGTGTGTGTGGTATGTGTTTAAGGTATGTTTTTTCATTATGAATCTTGGCAAGGCAGTTTTAAAGAAAATCATGTATTTCGTTTTTGGCAAAAAGGATATTGAGCACAAACTGTCAGGTCTTGAGCTATAATGCTTCTCCTGAAAGTTATTAGAGTCAGATTGAAGGAGGTGAAAATTGGTCTGTCCAGTGTAGATGTTGACAGCTTTAGACCGCTGTACCCTCATCTAATATAGAGGCAGCATGGAAAATAGATGTTAAAAGGCAGATGTGATTAGAACAAAGCGGCTGTCAGTGAGAGCTTTAAGGACGGTTTCAGAGGTAGACGAGAGGAGAGGCGAGTGGAGTCGGGAGTTGCCAAGTTTATGATGTAAAGGCTTAAAGCAGGTACAGAGAGCTTTGTGTGGGTGTAGTAGGGAGACTGGTTTTAGTTTGTCTAGTTCATGTGGCTTTAATCAGGTTGAGATCATGAACTTGATCTTACATATGAGCCCTTTAATTGTCAAAGAAGAAAAATGACAAGTGTTTCTACTTTGGAATGTTTGAGTTTTAGTTTTAAAATGTTAATGATGCTCTAGAAGTGCAATAGGGAAATATGTAACAGTTTGAAAAAGATTAAGTTAATTAGTTCTTCATATTAGTATAACTTTCATTAAATCTAATAACAAATCATCTAATCTTTCTTGTGTTTTTGCTTTTAATTCTGGCATATTTGTTTCCTCCTTTTCCCTCTTGCTGTCTGGATAGAACTTTCATCCGGTTGTCTCCTCTTTTTTGTGGGGGTGGCTATGTCTCTTCATGTGATCTTGGTCTGTTGTTACACTTCCTGACCCTCCCTTCGTATACCCCTGATATCTGTGATTAATTAAAAAGTTGTTCATTGCTGATCTCTGTACTTCCTACCCTCACTATTTAATCCAAGTTTTTTTGCTTTTCATTTAACTTGAGGAAAAGCAAAATATAAAATCTGGGAAACCATTAACTGGTTGTCATCCATATGAGTTTTATGTCTTAAAGTTGTCTGACTTCAACTGTAAGTTTCTAGGGTGCAGGCTGTATTTTCTTTGACTTGGGATGTGTCAAGGATGCTGTCTGCTTCTGCATCACTACCCTTGTGGGAACATATGCTGCTTTGCAAATTCAAGTTCTGGTACAGCCAACTTGGAAGTGAGGAAAGAAGAGTCAAATTATTAAATTCTAATGTTTCCTGTCATTTTGAAATTGTTCCTGTTTTGTTTTAAGTCTATTTTGTTAAGCTAAAAAACACTAAGTAGGACAGCAGTACTTGTTATAACAGTGGGTAATACTGTTGCCTTAATGTATTTGTGTAGTGTAGCTGAGGAAGTTATCTTAAATATTAAATTTTTGGGTTTGGCATGATTTCAACCATGATGTTGCAGTAACTTGGTTTTCATGAGTTAATTTCTTAAGAAAGTGATTCCAAGTTGAAATGCATGTTCTGCATTTATTTGAATGTGTAATCAGGAAGTAAGTGTCTCTCTTTGGAGTGTTTCTGAATAGCAGCAGGGTGCACTTGAATTAGTAAGGAAAATGAGAACATGAATATGTGTGGTACCCTATTTTAACTTTAAAAAAATCCATTCTGTCAACTGGAAAAAGTGGAAATTTCAAAGCTCTTCTAGAGGGTGAGGAGGAGGGTTGGTTGAATTTCTAGGGTCCACTAATTTTAGACTCCACAGCTTTAGATTTGAATAACTTGGTATT
Source organism: Dinomys branickii (assembly GCA_004027595.1). Lineage (NCBI taxonomy): Eukaryota > Metazoa > Chordata > Mammalia > Rodentia > Dinomyidae > Dinomys > Dinomys branickii. Next base: position 15,932 of record PVLD010030367.1, read on the forward strand.
AAATGTTTATTTCTTGGGTTGACTTTTAAAAGATAAACAGTTTTGTAGATTAAAATAGAATCACATCCCAGAAAGTTCTCTTAAAGCATCTGTCAGAGATTCTTTGAATCATTGTCTGTTTTCTGTAACTATAGTTACGTTATTAGTGGGCTGAGGTTTTTGATAAATAGCCCCCTGTCATGGATGGAAGGGTTAAGAGGGAGAGGATTGTGTGTTGTATTCAGGTTCACCTTTCTGTCACAGGGTATATGGGTTTTGCCAGATATGTACCACCATTGTTTCTTCCCATAAAGGTTATAACGTTACAAAGTTTGATATTCTTTGGAACTATTTTGCTAGTTTATCTTCATTTATAAATATGGAAAATGTCATATTTTATTACCAGATCATGAGAAATTAATTAAAAATTGGGGAATGTAAGTGGTAGACTGGTAAGAAATGTATTAACTTTTTTTTTTTTTTGGTACCAGAAGTCAGACTCAGGACCTTGTGCTTGCCAGGCAGGAGCTTGTGCCAACATACCAACTTTTGATTATCTTGAAGTTGGCAAATAACTTTGTGAAGTCTTGGTCCAGTCATTTTATTATTTTGTAAAATGTGAGTTGGTGGAATGATGGTTTGTGTTTAAAATAAAAGAATTAGGAATTCAGGGCCATTTCAGGTGTTCAAATCCAGGACCTGTGTGAACAGAGGTTAGGCTGTGCGTGTAGGAGTGTTAAAGGGTTTCTGGGAATGGAATTGCTTGCTGTCATTTTTCTTCCTTTGGCTGCTGCCTGGGCAGGATGAACATTTTTAAAAAAGTAAAAATTACTTTTCTATAGGGAATATATATTTTGATAGTAAGGACAAAAAGAAAAAAAAATACAGTTTTGGAAGTCAGAGATGAAACCAGTGATTAATGTTTTTGTCTAAACTTGCGCAGCCACATGAGCTGCTTGTGTGGGGGGAATGGCGTTCTGCTTGATTGTGGCCTCTCCTCCTTCCCCTTACGG
>PVLD010030368.1:0-16923 GCA_004027595.1 Dinomys branickii
TCCCTGGAGGGCCTGGCCCTGTCTGACTGCCTATAATATTTCTATCTAACTCAGCTGCCTATAACAGTACCACCACATTCGCAGCCCCCCACCCCTTGTTTTTCTGTACTGGGGGTTGATCCCAAAGCCTTCACACCGAGTTACATTCCCAGACTTACTTACTTACTTATTTATTTACCTATTTATTTATTTATGATCTTTGTAAGTTATCCAGGCTGTCCTGGAACTTCTGATATTCCTTTCTCATTCTCCTGAGTAGCTGGTATTGCAGGCTTGTGCACCACACCTAATGCGGCTTAGCCATTTTAATCTCATTTTAAGTCATATAGCTAACTCATAGTAGGTGAGTTATTTTCAGAGGTGAGATCAGTGGTTAAGTCCCAAGATTCAGTGCTAGTGAGTAACACCCAAAGACTACATCTGTATTCAATATGCAATGCTGCTTCTCATATAGCCAAGTATGTTAGCAATCATAATAATTAAGAATGACTTCCCATTGAAGCAAAGTGAATCACGCTTTTACTTTTATTTTGGAATAACTGTTATCTGACTTGTCATCCTCCTGTAAATAGCTATAAAACTTGACAAAATAGATTCAGTAAGTCTTTTATGTGTTACATATCAAGCGAAAGAGGGCTACGTTCTTTGAAAGAAGACAACCGAGTGCAGTGAGTCCAGGTTCATTCTGCGTTCCCTTGACATGCTTTCCTTAGTGTGGCTCAGGGAAGTGAATCTTCATAGGAGCAGTAGTGTGCCTAAATTGAGTTGCAAGGGTCAAAGAAACATTTGCCAAAGAAGTTAAAATTTACTTACAGAATATTAAAATAGAATTGCAAGACTCTCAAATAGCCACAACTTAGTAGTAAGAACCACACACTAAAATAATTGCAGTGCCATAGGACTGTGGATAAAACTAAAATATTCCTGCTCTAATAAAGATTAACACCAAGAATTTCAGGAAGAAATCTGTGGGTAGTTTAATTTCCTGCCAAAATTAAATTCAGCAGCTTTGAATGGAAGATAGCATAATCTGCATATTTTTAAAAGTATCACTCCTATCATTGAGAATATCAAGTATTCTTAGGCATGAGAAGTAAGATGAATTGTAATCAAGAAAACTTAATGAATCAAAATAGAATCTGTAATAAATCAGAATTGTCAGACAAGGACATTAGAGCAGCTGTTATGACTATGTTCAAGAAATTAAAAGGAAATGGTTAAAATTGATAACAGGTGGGAATCTCAGAAGCATCACAGAAATTATATGAAAGATCCAAGTAGAAATTATAAATATAAAACGAATTATACATTCAGTGAAAAACTCACTGCATGAGGTTCTCAAAAATCACAGAGAAGTTAGAAGCCCTGGGCATTAGTGTCTAGAGAAAACATTAAACAGCAAAACTTCTATACATAGGAAATAAAACCCCATACTGAATAAATTTATCTCAGTTCCTATTATATTAAATATCATGTCTGTTGTTCAGCAACAATAAAAAATTACAAGGTATTCTGTAAGCAAAAAATCTAACAAGGAAACAACAAAAAACACTGGAGAGACAAAGATGAAAATCATACTCAAATATAATATAGATTTTAGAAGTAACAGGTAAGATGTGAAAAACAAACAAACATGATAAATTTAATTAAAAAGTTGACAATAGGATAAAAACAGTTGGGCACAGTGGTGCGTGCCTGAAATCCTAGCGCTCAGGAGGCTGAGGCAATAGGATCACCGCAAGTTCGAGGCCAGCTTGTACTACATAGTGAGTTCAAGGGTAGACTATACTAGATAGTGAGACTGTATCACCCCCCCAAAAAAAACCAGATTGATAACATAAGCAGAAATATCATTTTGATATTTATGTCATCCATTTTGAGTTTATTTTTACATATGACAGGAGATAGAGGTTTAGTTTAATTCTTCTGTTTGCAGACATCCAGTTTCCTAGCACTACGTATTGAAAAGACTATCTTTCTCCATTGTGTTTTATTGGAATCCTTATCATAAATTAATTGACTGTAAATGTGTGCATTTATTTCTGTGCCCTCAGTTCTATTTGTGTGTATATTTGTTTTTATGCCAATACCATTCTATTTCAATTACTATAGCTTTGAAATAGGTTTGTAAATCAAACAATTCATTGCAACAGCTTTGTTCTTTTGCTTTAGACTACTTTGTCTATTTTGAGTCTTTTATGGATCCATATGAACTGTTGTAGTTTTTCTTTTCCTGTGTAAAATGGCATTGGATTTTTATAGAAATAATAATAAATATATAGATTGTTTTTGTTGGTATTAAAATTTTAGCACTGTTATTTTTCCAATGTACAATCATATATCTTCCCATTTGTTTCTATCTTCTATTTTTTATCAGTCATGGATTTCATTAATTCTCTTGATTATATATTTTCTACAGGAATTTTTAAAATTTATTTTTTAGATAACTTATTGATAGTATATAGAAACAACTGCTTTTTGCATGTAGCCTTTGTATTCTGGAACTTTACTGCACTCAGTTGTTCTAAAATTTTTTCGTTGGATTCTCTGGGGGGTTTTGATACATAACATGTCATCTACAAAATAAGAAAATTTAATTTTTTCTTTCCCAATTTTACTATCTCTTCTTTCTTGAATATAATAGCTCTAGCTAACACTTCTACTACTATGTTCAATAGACACAGAAAAAGAAGACAACCTTCTCCTATCCTAACATTAGAAGAAAATATTTTAACTTTTCATTGTTGAGTATGATATTTATAAGGATTTGTTATATATAACATCTATTGTGTTGAGAAACCTTTTTTCTATTTCTAACTTGTTAAAGAGTTTTTATCATGAAAAATGTAAAACTTTGGTGAATGCTTTATATGCATCTAATGAGCTGATATATTAGCTTTCCCACAGCTGTAACATAATACCCGACACCTGCTGAACTTGGACTAGCAAACCCTGACAGAGACAGAGAAGATTTTTGTCACGGGGGCGGTCAGAGGACTTCACTAAAAACCACGTTCCAAACTGACTCATGCATCCAGATTTATTGAGAACTAACAAAGGCATAGTGTTCTGCTGTGCACAGAGGTTAGATTGGCATGGTGACAATTTGGCTGAATTAGTATTAACCTTTATCTGATTATCCCCTAGGGAGCTTCCTTGTCTTCTCCGTAAGGCCAGTCTCTGCTCAAATTGGCAAAACATCCCATCTTTAAGATGCTCTAGCTGCTTGGAGTTAGTAGCTTTCTGCCCCCTGAGTCAACCTGAATAGACATTGGCTCATTGGATGTCACAAAAAAACTCCATATCACCCCTTTTTTGCTTCTTTAAGCAGTTGCTTAGTAAGCCACACATGTTGTGGCTGTTTTTGGATCACTGATGCCTTTATCCAATTTTACAGACTAAACAAAGGAGAAAAAGATCAATTAATAACAAGGCAGCAATGGCTATCATTTTCCAATGAGTTCCTGCAGTCTAAGTTTGTGCATTTTTTATTGTCCCATGTATTAAAGAATTTTATCTGCTCATTGGGTCATTTTTTTAGGCTCCCTGTGGTCATCTTAGGAGACTGAGTCATCCATGGTAGCAGGAAGTAAGGTGGTTTTTTATTCTCTTTCATGTAGAGGCTCTGAATCTGGGAAATCAGATTCTTTCCCCTGAAGGCCATGGTGAGACTTTACCAACCATGCTTACTGGAGTCCAGGCCTAGGACCACCAACCTCCTTCTCAGAGGTATGATGACAGAATAAAATACAGATAAAACATGTTTTCGTTACACAGAACACTAGTATGGTCAAAAGCCAACAACAGGCTAAGACCATGAGGCATGGTGTCTTTGGGGTACAGCTTGACTCAGGGACATGCTGCTGGGCTGCAGGAAGTGGAGCGGGGGAACTGCTGACATGGTCAAGGTTCAAGAATTGAGGCCTGATGCATTTTTTGGGTAACCACACAGGAACAGATCCCAGTTAACTGGCCATCTTATTGTCTGCTAACAGGATTACTGAGCTAGTCAGAATTTGCGTGAGTCAAAGTCCTCAGCTGCTATGTTATCTTACTTTGAGATGCCAGAACTTCACAAGATTTTGCTGGCCTCGGCTCTACCCATTTGCTTAAAGATTAATCTGCGCTGAACTCAGGGCAGTCCTCACCACAAGCCATGTAGGCCTAGGACAGCCTCTCAATTTATTTTTATGCCAACTTATTAATATTAGTTATTGTCTGCTTGTACCACATCAAGCTGGTCCTCAGTACATGCTGATAACCAAATTGTTCTTTCCTGTAACAATACACAAGCAAATATTCATCCCCACGTTAATAGAGAAACAGGGCCTTCCCAAAGCTCTGAGTTAATGTCTTTCCATAGATCTAGTGGGTGCTCTGTGTGGAGAGCTTAGAAATCCAATGTCATTCTCAAGGGGTGTGACCTTGATCACTAATATTGAATAAATGAATGGAAGCTCTAATGAGCTTCATGTAGTCTCACTGGTGGGGTTGATGTTGTTCATACATCATCTGCTCCTTTCTGCTTCTTTAGCATTTTCTTTAAAGTTTGGTGAGCACTTTCAAAAAGCACTTGACCTTGGGGAGTTTAAGGGATACCTACTGTGCTGGAAATACTCTATTGCTTGCAAAAAGCCTGAAAACAGGAACTGGTATATGCAAGGCCATTGTCTGTATTAATTTGCTTAGGGAGACCAGTGTGAACAAAGCAGCTAAGGCAATGATGAATAACATGGGTAGTTTCCCTCCACTGTACAGTTTCATGTGTCATTTCTGGATAAGTATTGTGAGAGACATGCACATATGGCAGCAGGCCAAAACAAGGGACATGAGTAACATCTATTTGTCAAGTTTGATGAAGTCCCAATCTTTGAGGATTAACCTCCTGTGGAGGGCCAGTGCCCGCCGTAGTCTTGAGGAGCATTCTTTACAATATTTGGGGCTTGAATTAGAGGAAAATCCTTGTGAAGGGCAGTTTGGGTGCAAGAGTTCAAGAGAGAGATGAGTTTCATCAAAAGCAGAAAACATAACCAAAGCATCATCTGCTTCTTTCCCTTTAGAAATATGTCCAGGAAGTCCAGAATGAGGAAGAAGGTAAGTAGTAAAAAGAGGATGGGAGCATAACCAGAATAATTTTTGTAGTTGTACAGAAAGTCTGAAGAGACCTAGTGCAACATAGAGGATTTGACGTGGGTGGTCTCAATATTTTGTAGAGAATACACAGCATACTGAGAAAAAGATTTAAAGGTTCCTGAGGAAAGGTTTGGAAAACAAGTCTGATAGCCCCTAATTCTCCCTTCTGAGCAGAATGGAATCTACTACCCCCATTTAACTTTAGAGAAGCTGACACTATCTTTGCCTTCATAGTGTAGCCAGAGCCATCAGTAAACAGACTGGTTCAATAGATTGTTCCATGAGCTGTAATTCCTTTTCAGCTTCTGGGGTTAAGTTATGAGAAGAGGAAAAATCATGATCTCCCTGAAGAATATTAAATAGGTATATCAACTGGTGAATAATAATCCATCAGCTGGGATGGAGTCAAATAATATTACGTAGCATTTTTTGAAAAGCATTTAAAGTAGTCAACTGTTCCCTCCAAATAGAGGGCTTTTGGAGCTTGAAAGCGTACTCTGTTAAAATGTTCCCCCAAATAATTCCAGGGGGACGGATTTTGTACTTTATCAGGTGCTACAATTAGTCCAAAACTGTGAACTTCTTTTAGCAGTTGATATAGCTTTAAAAGCTCCAGAAGGTCTATAGTACTCAACAAGATATCTTCCATATAATGAAAAATAATTGCTTGAGGCCACTGTTGTCTGCTTGGTGCTTGTGCCTAAGACATGTTTGACATATAGTAGGACTTTCAAGCATCGCCTGAGGCAGCACTTTCCAATGAGATCTCTGGGAGGGAGCTGAGTTGTTGATAGAAGAAAGCATGAAAGCAAAATTTCACAATTGTCAGGGGCCAAAGAAATCATAAAGAAACAATCTTTTAGGTCAATCATCACCAGCCCATCTTGGCGAATCACAGATGGGGAAGGGAGCCCAGGCTGCAAAGCCACATAGTGTGAATGACCGAACTGATTGCACAGAGCTGACACAATGGTCTCCATTTCTGACTTTTTTCATATGAAAACATAAAGAAATTTCAAGGACTCTATGAGGGTTCTATTTGTCATTGTTGTAACTACCTCTTTACTAAGGGGTGAGCTTGTCAGACTGCCTGAGCCAGGTAAGGGCAAGGGGAGTAAGAGCAGTGATACCTATAGAAAAGATGAATTACATAATGAAAAACACCACTGTGGTAATAGGTCTCTGCCCCGAAGACTAAGAGGCATATCAGGGGTATATGGTTGGCTGAGAGCTGTCTTTCCCCCTGGGCTAGTCACAGAAAATAATAGCACTGCCCTGGACCATAGAAGACTGGCTTCCAATGCCTAACTTCTAGAGAAATTTCATTGGCAAGGCCAAGTTTGAGGCCATTGTGTTTTTGCAATAATAGTAACATTTGCTCCTGTTTCCAACCATCTTCAAAATGCCTCAACCTGTGTAACCAGCAGTGTCCTGAGAGGTGGTAATGGGAGAATAAGTAAAAACTAGATACATATTAAAAGGAAAGATGGAAATATACAAAAAAAGAAAAACTAGGACCAGGTGGGAACTGACATCTCTGCTGGTGAGGCAGTAACAACCCAGTGTGGTCTGCATCTTTATTTATACACAGTAAAAAGGCAGGGGAAGCACATGACAGAGTCAGAAGTGCAAAGTCTCAGTGTTTTGCTGAGAACACAGAGTGAAACCTTTTAAGAGCTGTCCATACTGTAGTTAACAGGGAGGAACACAAAGGCCAGACACCTGCCGGAATGGGCTTGCTCTACTTGCAAGGAGTTTACTGACCGTAAGCTCAACTACAGCTCAGCTGCTCCCCACATAGGAAGGTTTTATGTTTTGTCTGGACAGTCAAAGTCAGTTGAATGGCTGTGTTGGACTAGGCCCAATAGAACCTGTGATTTCTGGTGCTAACAAATCCCCACTCTCCCTTCATCTTTATACTGAGGAACCCAATACGGCAAGAGCAGGAATTAAACACTTTTCATTCCAGGAATAAAAATTTGGATTCCCTTTTCCTGCATTAATACCACAATTGCTCATTGATAATCTGTGTCTATAGTGTCTGGAATCACTATTACTCCTCAAGTATTTAGTCCAGCTTTTCCCAGAATGTGTCCTATGGTTTCAGATGGAAGGGGTTTGAAGACTCCTGTGGGGCTTTTTGAGGAATATTTTCTTCTAACAGCTTAACTTCCATTCTAGTGAGCAAGTCTAATCCAGTGCTTACCTGACTATCAGCACACAGGAAATGGATGAATGTTCTTCATCTGACTGAAAGCCATCATCTCCATTATTTGTGGGCCCAGAGAAGGCCCTGTTGGGATTACCCTTAAAGGAGAGGGTTGTCATCCTTATCATATTTAGACCAGCATGAATTAGCCCAGTGGTTCTCTTTTTTACAACAAGGGCAAACAAAGGCCCAGGGCCTGAGAAGTGTTAATTGGCCCAGCAGTTGAAGATTCTCCTTTGTTCTGTCTGCCATCCTTTTTAAAATGACCAACTTTTCCACATTGAAAGTAAGTAGCATCTTTATCTTTGTAAGGAGGAGGCTGAATGGTGGCAGCATTAACCCTAGCTTTATGTGTCCCTACATCCTATAAGAGCAAAAATCCCATGGCAAAAATTGGGCTGTATTCCACAAAAGACCAACTCCACTGAGAACAAACAGTTTAATTTTAATTTAGACCAGTCACCTCTCATCCCCAACTCACAGGTCAGGAACATGGTCCCTTAACTGCCTTTGTTCCCACCTTCCATGCATTTTTGGTTTCCATGGTAACAGATTGGAATGTTGTAGCCCTGGCCACAGTTGTTTTTCTTGTACCACGTGACTGGGTCAGGCTCTGGTCATGAGCCCAACCACAATGATATATACTTTCTGTACTCTGCTCTATATGTCCCCCTTTAGATAACCGTACATTTCCTTTATGGTTACAATGTTTATCTAGGGCTGGGGAAGGGATGAAACAACCCAGGCAAGGTTTGCCTTTGGAAAAGCATTCCAGGGCAAAGTCAGGACTGCAAAGATAACTTTTTACAACCCCTCCAGGCTGTTTCCCAAGACACATTTTGAGGCTTGCACTAAGACTAGAATTGCTAGTGCAAGCCAAATGATATGCTAAGAGTCACTGTCCCTTACAATCCACCAACTGACATAACTTTATGAGATCCTGCCACAGCCTGAATTGAGGTACAAAGAGGTTCCATAGCATCTTAGCAGTAACTGTTAGCATTTTCATAGGCAAACTGAAAGAGAAGGATTTAATGGCTAACCTGCATTCAGATGAGCTGTTGTAATGTCAAAATTGCACATAGGCTCCTGTGGGTCCTGTTTGATCTCCACAAATGACCCTGATGGCTGGCAGAAAGGAAGCTGGGCCTGAACAACAGCATAGGGCAGTCTTCCCTGTAACATCTGAGCAGTGATTTTTACTCCTACAAGTGCATTCTGGGTAGCTTATTCTTCTCAAAGAACATCAAACTCAGTTCTCCATAGCAAAAATTGAGTTGCTTCTAAGCAGGTTTTTACTAAGGCTCTCCAATCCATGGATGTCATGCAACACTGACTGCCTAAGGCAGTAACCAGTCCTTAATAAACAGGCTAATTGGTCCATTTGTTCTGATTGTCCTGTTTTTAAAATTTCTTTGTAGACTTCATATGTTAGGTGGAAGGGTATTTATCTTGTTCCCACTTTATATTTGCACTGAAAAAGCTGTAATTTATCCTTGGAGAGCTACATCTTTCATGCAGTCTATAATGCAGATTATGCCATCAGGGGCTGTGGTAGTGAAAGTGGAGAAATCAGTCATCCATCAAGATCTTTTCGGCTAGCAATTGGAGGGGCAGAGGGCTCAATAGCTGCCTGATTACTCTCCATAGTTTTGGTCTCCTGATTAACCATGACCAGGGCAATAAAGACAAGAACCATGTTGTCAAGTTGGCCACTGGTACCTTACTTTCTTTTCCCAGAGGCTTCCTCAGATTTTCACCCCTCTCTATTCTATATTTCTAGGTCTGAAGTACCATGGTGTGGAAACCACAGATTATGTTCAAGCACAAGCTCTAAAAGATTAACAAGCTGTTTTTTAGTGAAAAAAAACATTGGGTACCTTCAACAGCTGGTGCAAAATCTTGGTGTAACAGTTCTCTGTCATTAATGACTGCCCCATTGTTACCCTGACTGGCAACAAGATCCAGAGGCATGGGAAGTCCGTTTTTGATCTGCTTACTGAACACTTTTTCCTGTTTCACTTTTCCTTGGCTTCATTGCCCACTGTTACAGTAGTTTTACATCCCTGTTTGGGCACCACTTGCCTGTTCAGATCAGCAAACCATGATAGAGAGATGGATGGATGAAAAACACAAGAAACAAAATATCTTTCTTGGTGGGTCAGGGAACTCCACCAAAATGAAGCCTCAAATTGACTCAGACTTCCAGATTCATTGAGGAACAGCAAAGGCATAGTATTCTGCTGAGCACAGAGGTTAGCTTAGCATGGTGACAATTTGGCTGAATTATTAACCTTTATCTGATTGTCCCCTAGGGAGCTTCCTTGTTTTCCCTGTAAGAGATATCTCTGCTCAAATTGGCAAAACATCTCATCTTTAAGATGTTTTGGCTCCTGGGATTTAGCAGACTTCCGCTCTTTGAGTTAACCCAAATAGATGTTGGCCCATTGGTTGTCATAAGGAATTCCAAGGACACCCACAACTGGAAGGAGATATGTAATTTGGCTAATGGTTTGGAGGATTCAGTCCGTGATCAATTGACTTCAAGGCAGGTACACCATGACATATATGCTTGGAGGAGCAAAAATGCTCACTTGATTGCAGACAAGAAGCAGATCAGGGAAAAAACTGCCAGCAAAAGATACACCCACAAAAGACACAACTCAAATGTTGAACCTAGACGTGCATATATGAATATGTACTTTACATTCTACCTGGATCCCAATCCAATAAAGTTGACAATTGAGCCTAATCATCACATATGGATTGTTTTTTCCCCTTCATTATGCTAATGTCACATATCACATTTTTACTTTGTATATGCTGAACCATCCTTGTACCCTAGGGATAAGTGAAACATGATGATGGTAGATGTCCCTTTTAATGTACTAACAAATTTAGTTCACTAGAATTTATTTGGGGATTTTTGTGTGTATGTTCATTAGCAATATTGACCTGTAGATTGCATTTTTTATAGTACCCATGTCTATTTTTGATATCAGGATAAAGCTGGTCTGTTAAAATAAGTTAAGAAGTAGTCCTTTTCCTTAAATTTTTTATAAGTATTTCCATTTGGTAAAATTCAGTAGTTAAGACACCAGACTTGTGCTTGTGTTTGAGGGAGATATTTTATTATTGATTTAATCTGCTGACTCATTAATAGTCTCTTCAGATTTTCCATTTCTACGTGACTTCATGTTGCTACCTTGTATAAGTCTAGGAATTCATTCACTTATCTGAGATTGTCTAATTTGCTTTCATGTAATTATTCACGGTAGATATTTCTGAATCTTTGTATTTTTTTCCACTGTTACATGTTTAACAGACATAACAATTTCATTCATCATAGGGCATTAGTACCTGTACCTAATATATCTTATTTTTTTTCCTATTCTCCTTTCCTCCATTCAACCTTTCTTGCACACTCCATTTATAAAAGTTTGTTTCCATTTTCCTTCCAATCTCTTTTTAAATGTCTTTTCTCTTCCTTGCCTTTCCCTTCCTCCTTACCTAGTTTCTCTCCCCATTTAAAACTTGCAACTTCCTAATATCTATCCTTATTTCACTATTTCCCCTTTGGATTTCTTATACAAGATAAACAATGTGTTATTTAAATATGTGTGTGCAATATTTTTCTAAATTATGGTCCTGAGCTATCATGGGTAGTTATCATGAATAATTACATGAAAGCAAATTAGATGATCTCAGATAAATGACTGAATTCCTAGACTTATACAAGTTAGCAACATGCAGTCATGTAGAAATGGAAAATCTGAAGAGACTATTAATGAGTCAGCAGATTAAATCAGTAATAAAATATCTCCCTCAAAGTCAAGCACAATTATTATTATACTTTTGGTAGGAGAGTACTATATGATTTATAAAAACCATATCTTTCTCTATTCATCCATTGATGGGCATATAGACTGTTTCCAAGATTTAGCTATAGTTTAATGTTCCTAGAATACCACAGATTTGGTTAAAATTTCAGATACAGTCAAAAAATGTTATAAATGCCTATTTTTATAGTTTATACCCTAAATAGGATATGTGTACTTAAATTATGTAATTTAATTTAGTAGAATACAGTATTAATGAAGCTTTAGAAGGTGCAGGGCATTTTAGTAGCATCTTAGCGATATTAAGGGTTTAAAAAGAACAAAATATGGTACAGCAACTTGTTATGATGTTGGAATATTGGTGCACCTGCCAGAGATAGGTTATAGAGCAGCAGCCAATCAGCAGGAAGGAGAACTGGATAACACTCTCAGATTGGCTAATTGAAAACCCGCCACACACACACACACACACACACACACACACACACACACCCCAAACAATTGTGAAGAATATTTGTGATTTCTATGAAACTGCGAAACTGCAGGGGTTTCTGTTCTAAGGAAAGAATCATGAATGACTGATACCACAAACTCTACGCACCACTTTGCAGTGGTATACTGTATTGTAGTTTGTTTCCGAATTCATTCTGCCAATCTCTTTCTTTTAATTGGTGAGCTGAGACATTCACATTGATGATTAAACTGATACATATTGACTTATCCTTGTCATTGTCTTATTTTCCAGGTGTTGGTTTCCTTTCTTTCCCATCTTTTGAATTTCTTGCCTTGCCTGATGGATTCATTCTATTGGTATTCTTGCAATTTTTGTCTTTGTTGTCTCTTTCTCAAACATCCTTTAGAAATTTTTGTAGTGCTGAATTGGTGGCCAATTCAGGTGTTTTTTGTCAAAGAAGTATCTTATTTTCCCATTAATGCTAGATTGGTGGCCAATTGAGATGTTCTTTGTCCTGGAAGTATCTTATTTTTGCATTAATTTTGGAAGATAATTTTGAGGGTACAATAATCTGAGTAGGAGGTTGTTTTCCTTTAGGGCCTGAAATATTTCACTGCAATCTCTCCTTGACTTAAGTGTTTGTGTTGTGATGTGTCTTGTAATTCTGATGGGATTTCTTTATAGATGACTTTTCTGTAACAGATTTTAATATTCTGTTCTGGTGTTAAATTTCTGGAAACTTGACTATTATATGCCTTGAGATAGTTTATTTTCTGATTGTGACTCTTTGGAGTTCTAGATACCTCTTTTACTGCATGTCAAGCTCTTTCCTAATGCTTGGAAATTTTTCTACTATTACATCTATGAATAGGTTTCCTATGTTCCCTGTACTATCTCCTGCTTTTTCCTTGACTCCCATCAATGTCATGTTCTTTGCACCATCTAGCAGCTGTTGAATTAATTATTGTGGTCCTTTGCTATTTTTAAGAAGTAATTTATTTAATGTTTGTAAAGAACAACTTTATCTTCTAGATCTGATATTCTGTCTTCATATTGGCTGATTGTACTCTGTATACTTTCAGTAGAATTTTTAATGTTTTGGATATCTGTTTGATCCTGTATTATAAAATCTAGTTCTCTCCTTCACTGGGCATTCATGGTTTCCATGTCTTTCCTAAGCTTCTCTATTTTTTATCTGTATCTACTTTAGGTTCCCTAATCATCTCCTTCATTATGGTCATCATTTCTATAATTATCTGTGTAGTTATTTTTATTTTAGTTTTGTCAAGAGACTTCTTTATTTTGTTTTGCTACCACTCCTATTCTCTTTTCAGAAAATTCAGTTGGATGACTTTTAATTTCTTCTGCCGCATGGTTCGCTGTACTTTTTTGGGGGCAAGTTGGTTGTTTTAGATTGCATCTTGTTTCCATGCTTTCTGATTTTGCATTTTATTTGTTTTCTGCATTGGGCCTTGTAAATTGTTTATGGTAAGTTTTATTGTTAATATCAAGACCTCTTTAGGTAATGACTAATTTTCAGAGATTCTTTCTAGGTGTAGCTGGCTTTTGGCATTTTAGTCTGTCTCAGGATTCTGCCTCTTCTGTTTATGAGGAATGAAATGTTGCAGCCTGTTTAACCCAGCACCCCAGTTCTTTAATATTGTAATGTAGTATTTATGTGGCACTTGCACAATCCAGGTATTGCATAAAAAGAAGATAAGCTATGTAACCTTGGCTGAAGTAGTACAATCAGTAATAATAATAGCATGAAACACAAATTAGAAAATGATAAATTGTAGTAACTGATATTTTGTCACCTTTAACCACAGATAGAAAATTTATAGTTATATAAAAAATCTAAGCCCAATGAAAAAATTACACACAGTAAATATCCCCTGAACAGAGAAAATGTTTCCCCTTTCACTATAAAGCAGTATTAAGGTTTGGTACAATAGAAATAGCTACCTATAGACTACCTATAGACTCATCATGGTAAGTAATAAATGTGTGGTAGCATGAAGAAAAAACAGAAAAGAAGTGGCTTATGAAAAATAAGGAAGGAACTATGTGAAAAATATGGTAAGGTTTATGTATAAGGTCCTATTAAGGAGTGAAAAAAATAGTGGTATTAGCTAACAGTAACAGACATGATCAACTAGGAAAAGGACAAATAAGAGGGAGTGGAGATTAAACTAGAAGAAAAGATAATAAGAAAAAATACTGAGGGAACAAGTTGAAAAAGAAAAAGTGACAAGAAAGGGGAGAGAGGAAAAAAGTGAGGCCTATTTAAACAAATACAGGTAATATTAAAAAGGAGGGGTTAAGAAAATGAGTGGTAAATCTCTGATCTCCACCAAAAGAAAGTAGTGAAAATTTTTAAAGATCCAATAGAGGAATGAAAAAAAAAGAAAAAAAGAAAAACAAATCTCTATGTATCTGCCAAATATTTTCTTTCCAATTTTAGTATATGTGCTGCCAAAGCAAGCACAATATTTTCTTTCCAGACCAGTAATTTTTAATCTTGCAAATACAAAAACAACAATTTCTGAGAGAGAAATTAAGGAAACTATACCTTTCACAATAGCATCCAAGAAATTGAAATATTTAGGAATCAATCTAACAAAAGAAGCAAAAGATCTATTCAATGAAAACTACAGTACTGTGAAAATAAAGATCAAAGAGGATTTTTTTTTTTTTGCAGTACTGGGGATCGAACTCAGGACCCTGCGCTTGCTTCAAAGAGGATTTCAATAAATGGAAAAATATTTCTTGCTCATGGGTAAGAAGAACCAACATTGTGAAAATAGCCATACTACCAAAATTCTCATACAGATTCAATGCAATTCCCATTAAACTCCCATTGTCATATCTCACACATCTAGAGGAAACATTCCTTAAATTCATCTGGAACCAGAAGAGACCCAGACCAGCAAAAACCATCCTGGACAACAAAGACAAGTCAGGTGGAATCACAATCCCTGACCTGAAATTATGCTAAAAAGCTACTGTAATGAAATCAGCATGGTACTGGGTAAAAAACAGACTAGAGGATCAATGGAACAGACTGGAAGATGTAGCCACAACCACAAACACATTTAACCACCTAGTCTTTGACAAAGCGTCTAAACTAACTCACTGGAAGAACGATAACCTCTTTAATAAATGGTGCTGGAAAAATTGGCTTGCCACCTGCCAAAGACTGAAAATAGACCCAAATCCATCACCATGCACCAAACTCAAGTCAAAATGGATCACAGATCTCAAGATTAAGACAGAAACACTAAATCTATTGGAAGAGAAAGTACGTAAAAATCTTGAAGACATAGGGGTAGGCAGAGAGTTCATGAACAAAAACCAAACCACACAGGAAATACTTCCAAGAATCAGCAACTGGGATCTCATCCTACTGAAGTTTCCGCACATCTATGGAAATTTCCAGCAGAGTAAAAAGAAAACCAACAAACTGGGAAAAAAATTTAGCTGACTGTCCTTCAGACAAAGGTCTTCTATCTATAACATATAAAGAATTAAAAAAATCACTCCCCTCCAAATCAAAGATCCAATCCAAAAGAGGGCATCTGTGATGAACACACACTTCTCAGATAAAGGAATACAAATGGCAAATAAATACATGAGAAAATGTTCAACATCATTTGACAAATACAAATTAAAACAACATTGAGATTTAATCTCACCCCAGTAAGAATGGCTGTCATTAAGAAATCAACCAACAACAAATGCTGGAGAGGCTGTGGAGAAATAGGAACTCTTCTCCACTGCTGTTGGGAATGAAGATTGGTGAAACCACTGTGAAAATCAGTTTGGAGATTCCTCAGAAAACTAGGTCTGAAGGTCCCTTTCAACCCAGCCATTCCCCTTCTTTGTATCTTCCCAGAAGATCTGAAAACAACATATCATAGCGATATATGTGCACCCATGTTTATAGCAGAACAGTTTGTAATTGCTAAATTGTGGAAGCAACCCAAATGTTCATCCACTGAGGAATGGATAAAATATTGTGGTATTTTTATATAATGGAATATTACTCAGCTGTACAGAAAGATAACCTCGAGGCTTTCATAGGTAAATGGTCACAACTACAGACCATACTCATAAGTGAAATAAGTCAGACCTACATGTGTAAGCAACATATTGTCTCACTAGTGTAAGGACCTGAAAGAGTGAATAAAAATAAGAGGTATGATAGATATTGTGATCTGAAAGGAACATGCTCAAAAGTAAAGAGTAACCTGGATGAGTGAAAAGAGAATGGAAAGAGAGGGAAATTATGTATGTAAAAATGAGAAAGGAAAGATAGGGAAATTATGTATGTATGTATGTATATACAGGACAGCTAACACAGTTGACCTACTGACTTCTATCACTTTACTGAAAGGAATAGTTAATGATTAATTATTTGATCAATTTTGCATGTCTCTATTTGTTCTCCTGAGAAACCACTTTGAAGATATCAATACATAATACAACAACCATTGATAATTTGCTACTACTTTGTCTGTAACTCTGTATTGATTGTATTGTTCTTATGCTATTTTGCAAATGGATGTCTGTCTCTTAATATCTTTTCCTTCTTTTATTTTTCAAATAAATTTTTTAAAAAGTCTATTTAGCTTTAAAATCCTATTTAATTTCATGTCTGATCTGTCCATTGTTGAAAATGTGACATTAAATTCCCTATTTTTTTTCAGCTTTAAACACACTTTATTAAACATACTTGAGTGTTGCTTTCTGTCTTTTAAGAATAAAAAGTGTGTTTCAATAAAAAAATACACTGAAGTCATTTTCCTTTGTGTGAAGAAATATGAGTGAGAGAGGCATTAATATTTGAAAGCAAAGCATTTGCTGCCAAAACTTTAAATATTTCAAGAGCACAATAAATTCTGAGCACACTAAGATCACAGTGGCTCTTTCGGTATTCTTAGGAAGGATGAGCGATTAACCTGCTAGGGCTTAAGGCTCCGTTTCTATGCTTGTTTCTTGAGCTTCTTCCACCTCCGACAGCTTTTCATCATTTTCCAGTGTTTGCTGAAGTTCGTGGATGGTGCTAAGAAGAACATGAAACTGTTTCCGTCGCAGTTCCAGCTTATCTTCCACGCTTTCTTTAATGTGTGAAAGATGCTCTAATTCTTTCCCCAGAGCCTCGAGTTCTTTTAAAGTCTCATGCCTGTCTGGATGATGCTGAATCACCTTTGCCAAAGCATCATATTCTTGGCAATTTTTTCGTATTCATTTTGCTTGAAGAATTTGCTTTTTGCACTCAGCAATTT
>PVLD010030369.1:0-16891 GCA_004027595.1 Dinomys branickii
CAGAGGCTGCTCCAATGACTTTTCTTTGGGGGAATGTCCCTTAAGCTTTCTGCTGAGAGTTCCGCTTAAAAGGCTGTACAGATATTGGTTAGATACTCCCTACCGAGTGACCTGGGTGAGGTGTGTAAGACTGCTCCCCCGCCCTCCCAGGGTTCCCTGCAGGTATAGGGATGGATCTCCTCCCCCACTCGGTGATCTGGTCGCGAGCGCAGATAGCTCACCAGTTTTCGGAGTCCCTGCAGGCAGGAAGGTTCCAAGGTGCCAGTTTTTTGTGCTATGCTCGCGATCCGCCGCTCGCAGCCACTCGTTTCCTCGCGCTCTCCGGGTCTGGGGGAGGGAGCGGGATGCTCCGCTCCTATGCTGTTCGCACCGCCCTGGCCACGAACCGCAGGCTGCCGAGGGTCTAGGCTGTGTAGCCTGCCCGATGCGCGCGAAATGTGAGACTGCCGGGCGTTGCCGCTGCTGAAAGGCCGATCTCTGTCGGGAGTCGCTGGCAAGCTGTGCCTGTTCGGGAGGCGGGAGGGATCGAGCTGGCTGTGCCCTCAGTGTGCTCGGACCCAGCCAAGCCACCTCCCCGTGCAGAGCGTCTCTGGTGCCCAGCGTCCGGGGCTTTCCTGCGTCTCCCCTGGCAGCTCAGAGAAACACGTTCAGTTTGATCTTCCCAGCCGAGGTCCCGGCATTCATGCTCGCCAAGTCTGTCTCCAGCTGGTGGTGTTTATCAAGGAGGATCGCTCCTTTGCTGCTCACCTGGTCGCCATCTTCCCGGAAGTCTCGAAGTATTTATTTTTAATTAACGTAGTATATGAAAAAGTCAATAAAAGTACAAAGATTATTCTGAGGAAATATGGAATCTCTGCTCTCTGAGTAGCAAGAAGAAAATAGGGGACAAAAAAAGAACCTTTTACTGTCCTTCCTTAAGAATTCTAAAGCTGCTGGGCATGGTGGCACATACCTGTAATTCCAGCACTTGTGAGGCTGAGGCAGGAAGAACATTATGAGTTCGTAGACCAACCTGGGTTACAAAGTGAGCTCAAGTCCAGCCTGAACTGCATAATGAGACTGTCTCAAACGTCAACCCCCTCAAAACAAACAAACAAATAAAAAAACTCCCTAAAGACTATTTATTCTTTTAACAAAGAAAAGCCAAATTCTAGTTTTGTGTAATTGTATTATTTGACATTACAGATACGAGTTCCCCTTAAACTATTATCTTACAAGTGAACAGTTAATATGGAGACAATTTTGCTGAGTTTTCTCAAAACTTCTTCTATGACTCAGGAAATATAAATTAAGGCACATAGAATTCTCCTTTGCTAAATTTTTCATGTTCTTACATATTCCAAAGGTTTCATTTTCAGTAGGTTTCTTTTATATTGTGGAACAAACTGGCAACAGAAACTGTTTGAATTGGTAAACCAAGGACTAGCCATTCTTTCCTGTGCAGATGGGCAATATCCAATAGCTTCAGGGCCATTAGGAAAATAAACAAGAATGAGTGTGAATTATCTCCCTTTCCCTTAGAGCTGGGACAGCAATTTTCTCCTGTCCTCAGAGAATGGCGTTCCTGGTTCTTGGCCTTGACACCCCACAATATACACCAGCAGTATCCCTCCATTTTCTCAGCCCTTTGGCCTTAGAGTGGGCATTATTCATCAGTTCTCTTGGTTCTCAATATTTGGAACTGATAGCAATTTATACCACCAAATTTCCTAGGTTTCCATTATATCGAGGGCAGACGGAGGGCCTTGTTAACATCCATGATCATGTGTGAAAATTCCCATAATAGACAGCCTATTGCATATCTCTATATATCCTACTGCTTCTGTTTCCCTGAGGAATCCTGATTATTATAACAACTAATGTAATGGCAGGTTCTAGACTTTTCTGAATTGCCGGAAGGATCTTATCTCTTAAATTACAACTTTAGCCATGAATAAAAGAAAAGAGAGACTCACAGAAACTCTCAACTCTAGCTCTCGAAAGCCATTGCTCTGACTAAATAAATTTTTAATTGATTTGAGATCATGGTGGAAAAAGTCACTGAATGGACCCTGTGTCATCTCTCCCTCTGAGGAAGACAGAACAACCATGTCTCTTCTAGAAATAAATCCCAAGTGTTCACCTGTGAAATCAAATCCATACTTACTGCTGCCATACATGGGGAACAATTTATTGCCTCTGTAAACCAAAATATAAGTAAAATCTACTAAGATTAAAAAGAAGAGATGGACAAATTTAAAGGTTTCTTTTGCTACCAAAGTTTCACTCCAAGAAATAGGAACACCCACCTGGACTAAGTATGTGAATACTTTTAGCAGAAGTTTATCCCTTTCCATATCTCTGTGGAAGTTCCAAAACCCAGTAAATTATAATTTTTGAAATGATGAAATCATGCCTTTTATAAGAATAAGATATAAATTGAAGATAGTTCAAAAGTTTTACTTGTTCAAGGAGGGAAGCAGTTTTGTGTTACAAATAATCAAAAAAGTACTGAAGAAACTAAATAGATGTTTGCATAGCTGTCTATGCAGAATGTCTGCATGCATCTGTTGATATATCTTCATACATCTCTATGTCTGTATTTATGGCTTTGTTTATATATATGGCTGTATTTTGAAACATCAACTAGATTACACTTCAGCTCTGAGACCCCTTGATAGTATATTTAATGTTAATATGAGTTATAAGGGAGCTCGCCTTGAGAGACAGTATTGTGATAGAATGAATCAGTAACCATTTCTGATAAGCTTGTTTCTCAGGTCTGTAATCAAACACAAATCTAAGTATCTTCCAAAGGAATTCTGCAGATGTTACTAAAGGTGTTTATACCAGATGATGCTGTTTATTAAAAGAAAAATTAAATTTATTGTGTCTCAACCAGTTTGAGAGACTTTAGAAGAGGATGTAAAACACAATCAACTGCAAAGAACACTTGAGCCTGCAATTACTTTCCAGCTCAAGTTTCCTTTCTGACTCCTACCCCTGAACAATAAGCTTCAGCTCATGGATCTCTGCTTCCAGCCATCTTAGAAACCTCTCAAACTTCAGCCCTGGCCCACTGAGTTCACACCTGCTTGTGATCTTGCCCCATGTACCCATCCTACACATGCTGGCTTGTTTAACTATCCTGTACAACTGCAAAACAAAATCCCTTCGAGATACTTAGAAATATGCACACATATACATTAAATGTGCAATATATAATATATTAGAATATGTGTGTATTTATGTGTATTTAATATTATGCTTTTTCCTTTCTAGTTAAACCAGAGAAATGTAATATATAGCTAAATAAAGACATTTTAGAATAAGACTGAACAATTATATGCAAAACTAGTATTGTTAACAAGAAAATAAATTATAAACTTCATGGTTATCATGTTTCCCAAGTTTACATTACTTTTATCTGCAGGACATCAAGCTCTACAAGTTAACAGGAAACTTCTCATAATCTAGGGCTTTTAAATTGTATTAAACAGAGGGTTTAACTCAGTTTATTTCTCTAAATTATCATGAGTGTTCTGCTTGGGTGATATTGAAGGCTATGTGGCCTACCATTTTGTTTTTCTACTAAACATGGATAGGATCACTATATATATATATATATATATATATATATATATATTTTTTTTTTTTTTTTTTTTTTTTTCCCTATGGGAAGCTGAATTCAGAACCTTGCACTTTCCAGGCAGATGCTTGTACTGCTGAACTGTATCCCTGGCCCACAACATCTTAATTTTAAAGAAAATAAAAAGATAATTTATGATTTGAAATAATATATTTACACTTTAATCCTTGATGAACTATTAAGTAAAAAATACATAAAATCTTTAACTTAACAGGAATAAAACAACAGCTCACTTGAGAAATGGTGAAGCATTCATTCAGAGAACATGTAGAGGGATATTTTACCTTATTTGGTATTAGAGAAATGTAATTTAAGGCTTTAAGTTGATTCTACTTTACATCTAGTCCCCTTGTAAAATTGATTAATCTGATGCTATGAAATGTTGGAGAAGTTGTATATTAAAAATTCTTATAAATTGCTGTAAGCAATCGCTTTGGAAAATATTTTGACATTACCTTGTAAAAATGAACATTCACATGGCAAATGATTATGGAATCAAGTCCCTTAGATATATGCTAGGGAAAATGTCACACATACACACCAGCGTCATGTACAAGAGTGTTTACTACAGATTTAGAAGCAAAGAAATATCTTTAATAGGAAACCAAGAAAAATGTAATCAATAAAATAATGAAAGAAATACATTTGTGGTAAATATCATTCAGCAATGAAATAAATGAGCTACACTGCCATGGATTATTTATGGCTCGAAAGAGTCACATCCTGGAAACTTAATGGCCAGTGTAACTGTATTGAGTGAGAGTGGGCTTTAAGGATGTTTAGATTATGGAGTGCCATTCTTATGCATGGATTAATGTCTTCCTTGAAAGACTGGTTTAGTTCTCTGAGATGTTAAGTTTTGAGCAACTAGATTAGCTACTACGAGAGTAGCTTATTATAGAGCAAGTCGGCCCCCTAGCATCTTGCTCTTGTCTGTGATCTGTCATATGCACTGGCTTCTGTAATGTTTTTCTGCAATGAGTTGACAAAGCACAGTGCCCTCAACAGAAAGCAAGAAGAAATTGGTGCCTTGCTCATAGGCTTTCAGAACCGTGAGTTAATTCTCCAGGCTCAGATATTTTATAATAGCAAATGAGAAGAGATTAATACATTCCCTCTAGTTACATGTAGCAATATCAATGAGCCATGAATAGCATTTATTTTAAAAATTAAGTTTTAGGAAATTATAACAGATCCTATCCTTAAATAGTCTGAGGATACCATTCCCATTAAATTTCCTGTGAGAGGAACCACTGGATGACTTGTGGGTAGCTGAGTGCACTCAACTGTCCATGGTACTCTGATTACATATGGACTTTTTCTAGACTCTGCTTACAAACTCTTCCTATAAACCACTTCCAAAGCTCTTCCGCATCTTCAGATATACTTGCTGTCATGCCTCTGCTTCGCAGTAGCAATGCTTTGTGTTAGTCAGCTTTGCATCACTACAATGAGATACTCAAAGAGGCAACTCACTTTATTAGGGGAAAAGATTTACTTTGTCCACAGCTTTAAAGATTCAGTGTCTAAGATAAGGCGTCCCATTTGTTTGGCTTCTGGTGAGAGTAGATGGCAACATGTCTTGTTGAGAGAGACTTAGCAAATGTTATGAACTGAACTTGCAGAGTGCCCAACAAAGGCCCATTTGTTAAGGGCTCATGGCACAACTGGGATTTGTTAGAACATGGGAGGTCCTCCTGGGGGGCCTTGGGCCTTTGGGGCACGCACTCAGACTGGGATTATGGGACCCCACCTATCCTTCCTTACCTCTGATTTAAACTTGGACCACGTGGTACCATAGCCTCCCAACAAGACATGTCGCCATTCTTTCTCTTTATAAAGTGAATTGCCTCTTTGGGTACCTCACTGAAGTAATGCAAAGCTGACCAATACAAAATATTGCTTCTACAAAGTGGAGGCATTACTGTAAGATGAAGGGATTTGGAAATGGTTTACAGGAAGAGTTTGTAGTCAGAGGCTAGAAAATATCCATACTATAGGGGCTGGGGATATAGCTCAGTGGAATAAGCGCTTGCCTAGCAAGCACAGGGTCCTGAGTTCGATCCCCAGTACCGCAAAAAAAAAAAAAAAAAAAAAAAAAAAAATCCATACTATAATCAGAGCATTATGGACAATTCTGTTGAAAGCTCTGAAGTCAGAATTCTGAAAGAAATGTGGACAATGAAGGTAAAGGTAATCAGGTTTCAAAGAGAAATGTGAGTTCTAGTGGAAATCCTGAAAAGGACATCCTTGTTAGACCAAGAGAAAGAATTAGAATGCATCTTACCCACGTCCAGAGATTTTGTGGAAGATGTTGGGAAAGATGCAACTTAAAGGTGGTAGACTAGTTTATTTGGTAGAAGAGATATCAAGGTATCAAAGCATTTAGACTGTGGTGTAGATGTCATTGGTCATTTTAAACCAGGGACAAAAGTGGTCAGAGTAAAAAGATTCTGAAAATTTGCAGCTCGACCAGGAAAGGAGTGAAAAATACATGTAATGATGAAACAAAGGAGGATGCTAGAAATTAGCATCAAGAAAAAAAGCATAAAAGAAGCAGGTGTCTTGCATTAGGCATAGGAAAGATGCTGGAAGGCATCTCGGGATCCCAAGGCAGGCTCAGAGACATAGAAAAGCAAATTTGTTTCAAATTTTTGGTGCCATGGTGGCTTCCATAGTGATTCCAAAGGAAGGAATAGAAGGTCAGACAATGTGGCGTAGGATCCAAGTCACAGCAGGCGCCCCCTGTTGGGTGATGTATAGTACACTCTGGAAGCGAAGCTGCAGTACAATTGAAGTACACGTCTACATGGCAAAGCTGCAGGTGATGTGCAAAATGAGCCTGAACTAGCCACAGTGCAGGTTGTAATAAGCAAAGGTCACAAAGGACTGCTCAGGCCCTCAGAATCCCACTGCCTGCCTATAGGCTGAACATATAATATTTTAAGTTTGTCCTTGTGGTGGATTGACAACTGGTGGTTGACATGTAACAGCCAGCTGAAGTGAATCACCATGGTGCTGGGTGTGGGAATTATTGCTTCTCCTGGTGCTGTTGGTTCTCCTGGACTGGCCTGTGACTGCTCTCATTGCTGGAGGAGCTCAGGACCTTGTTGTCACTGAGAATGACTAAGGTTCACTGTAGGGGACCTCTGGCCTTACTTTGAGCATTGCCTCCTGGCTGCAGAGGGGAAGATGGTGTGCTATTGATCCTTCTGGAGAAGGTTGTCATGCTGGCTTTCCTGATATGAACTCAGTTGGTCTCATTGTAGGAGGAGTTCAAGACCTCACTGTGAGAGGATGGCTGTGGTACTTTTCAGGGCAGCTCTGGTGCTTAGTTTCAGCATCACTTCTTGGCTCCCATGCAAACCCCTCAGTCTGCTGGCACAGATCCTTTATCCCACTGGCACAGACCTTCTAGCTTCCACCACTGACCTTTGGGCCTTCCCAGCACAGATCCATGACACAGATGTGCATGAGGCAGTGTCATGGGCTCTGGACCTTCAGCTGGACTTGTGTAGGACATTGCTGTGGGATCCAGGGCACCAGCTGAAGTCTTTGTTCTTTAGTGTGCAGACAGATTTCTTACAGTCTTTGTACTAGACTGTGGGTGGCTTCTATAAAATAATCCTATAAAGTATGTGCCCTCTATTAAATTATTTCCCTTGCAAACCATGATTGCAGAAGTCCTGCTAGATTTTTATCCTGGACTCTTCCTTTTCTTTTTCTACTTCCCTATATTAGTATAAGAATGTTTACTCTGTGCCTATTCTGTTATTTTTACCTGTGATGTTTATTACCATTAAAAAAAAAAAACCCAAAACAGGGACTCAAAGAAGAGTCTCCCTTGAGCCTCAGAGGAACTTTGTCATTTTGAGCATGCTGGGACAATCGAGGCTTTGGGGCCTTGGCATTCCTGGTAATGAACATGTTGCACTGTGAGAAGGACTTGAATCTTCAGAGTCTACCGTTTGAATACAGATAGTGTCTCCCAAAGGGCCATGTGGTAAAGTTAATCCTTACGTGTTCTTACGAAGTGCTAAAACTCGTAGGAGGTTGGGGTCACTGGGGGTGTGCCTTCCACAGGAGTTTTTGGCATTTGCCAGGAAGCAAATTGTTATTCAGAGAAAAGGAAACCAATGATGGAGAAAGTGAGCTTAAAATGTCTTCATACAATAGAGTTCATAAAATGAAGAAGGATATGGTGCTCTGTCAGACTTTCAGAGTCCCCAGGAATGCAGAGGATGGGCACAAGGAGGCAAAGGTGGCAAAATATGACGATGAACCCCTGCTGAGGGCTTTCTCAGATCAATCCACAATAGACATGGGTTCCAGGTGTTATGGAAACCTTCTGAGAACCTATGTAAAACAGAACAATTGGGCTGGGATGCCCCAATGACCTTAGTAGGTGCTTAAATTTCTTCTGTTCCTTTTCATCTCTTTAAAAATAAAAATCTAGGGATTCAATATTATTGTAAATAATTCAAACAATAAACTAGAATGCAAAGAAGGAAATAAGCAGTACTCCTAAAGTAACCCCTATTAATGTAAGGCTACGAAAATTTAGATGACGTTCTCCATACATATGCAGTTAGGAATTAACATACATAAAAAGATGACTTGATGATAAACAAAATGTTATGCAGCTGTATTGTATTATAAATGCTAACTTACTGAGATCATTCAATTTACCTTTGCTTTCTTGTAAATGTAACAAGAAATCTGAAGAAATTTTAAATATTTTGATAAATATTTCCTATAATTCCTTCTAATTTTATGGAAACCCCATAGGGGGTTTCCCCATGGGAAAGATAAAAAGTTGGTATCACTGGGTTTTATTTTGGGGAACACAAATTTCAGTTGAAGACAGGCTTTAAAAGACATTTAATACAAACATTCTTTTACTTCCCACTGCTATGTGTTTCAGTTTTTTAAAGTTATATTCTATTCTAACTGTCCAAGTATCCAATATTTTATTTCGTTCTTTAAATGTAATGCTGGCATGGTTTTCTATTGATTCCATTTTATGTGCAAACAGTTTCACTATTTTTATTTATTTGTTTTTCAAAGATACTCCCATATATGGTGAATTCCCTGGAAGCTGGATTGCTTCAGCATGCCTGGATGTTTATTTTAATAGAACTAAGACTTGGCTGTGTACTGGTATGAGGTCACAATTTCATTCTTTAATCCTTTTCAGATTTTAGTCTTTCTTCTTCCAGTCAGTTCTGCTTATTTGCTTCATGAGAGTGTGAAGAAGCTTTTCTGTTTTTTTATTGTTTACTTAAATACAATTACACAGGTGCTGTCATTTTAGAAAGTTGAACTGTTGGACTAGAGAAACTTGCAATAAAATCTTAGTACTTCATGTTGCCCCTTTGTTGCATCTAATCTGTGGAGGGCACAGCTTAAGCCCCTCATGTTGTTTCTTCTGCTGGTTGCCTCCATATGTATAAATAACAGTCCTCATTTTCCTGTTTTAGATATTGTTTAGTAACTTTCCATTTCAAAAGGTGCTTATGGAGCACTTTTTGATGTCCATACCATTCTTCACCTCATTTTCTTAACACTGTTAATGTAGTGCTTTTTTGGTTTGAGTTAAATTTTAATAGTTATGACAATACAAACATTATATATTACTGAGTACAGTATTATGCTATGATTATGATGTACTTTCTTCTGCAATAGTCATGGAATTAATGATTATTTTTAGTTTTCATTGGCTCAATAGCCTATATAATTCATCACTCAGCAAGTTCTTTGGCACGACTGGTGTCTGAGAAGTCCACGGAAACACATCTGTGATGCCACCATCATCTTCTTATTGATGGTGTCCTCCCGGGAGGCCATGGCTCTCCTACTTCTTTCTGGACTCATCACCTCTATGTCTATTTAGCAAGTGTGTTGGAGGATTTTCCTTCATGGTCCCATTATTCCTCTTTATGTATCCACTGGATTGGATTCTACGTTATCTGTATCATGTGTCTCTGTCTTTTAGTTTAATTATTTTAACTATATCCATCTTCCAGTTGCTTTTACTGATAGTACATGGAAAGGAAAATGTTTTGAGGCCTTACATATCAGACAGGATGATTATTCATTTTTCCATTTGATTGACAGTCTGTATAGAAAATTCTAGATTTGAAATCTCTTCTCCCCTGATTTTAAAGGCATTGCTCCACTGCTGTAGATCGCAGGCATTGAGACAAAAGGTTTATGGAAACGCTCTACCCTCGTCCTATGTTCTCATCTGCTTTTCTCCTCTTCACTTTCTCGATGCTGTTAAGGTCTTCATTTAATTTCTGAGCTTCTAAATTTGAAATACTGCCACATAATAGTGAGTTTTCATTTTCCTGATGCATTTTCTTGGCTACATGGAGATTTCGCTCTCAATTCTATAGTCTTTAGTCTGGTGAGATCACAAGCATTATTTCTGTGACAATTTACTCCTCTTCTTTTTGTCTTTATAATTCATGTTTTCAGTTTGAACACTAAGCTGATCTTTTCAGTTTTAAAGTTTTTCCTTTTTTTCTTTCTTCCTGGAAGATTCTTTCAGTTTTATTTTCCTATACATTTTGCTGAATTGTTGTTTCTGCCATCAAACATTTGATTTTTCAGACCTCTTTTTGCTTTCCAAGCATTTCTTTTTTTTTTCCTAGCCATGAGTTTTGAGTCATGGGTAGAATATTTCTTCCCATTTCTCTTTTGTTTAAAAAATTTTTTTTGGTAAAATACTTGTTAGCATAAATTTTGCCATATTAAAAATATACTGTTCAGTTGTTTATAAAATGTTCAATTGTTAGAGTGTATTTCCAGAACCTTTTCATGTTGAAAAGGTGAAACTGTACTCTTTAACAACTTGAATATTCTATTTAACTTGGTAAATTCCTGCAGCATTTGTCTTTTTATGACTGAATTATTTCACTTAGCATGCTGTCTTAGTGTAATGTTGTAGCGTTGGACACGGTTTCCTTCCTGTTGAAGGATGAAAGATATTGCATTGTATGTATAAACCACATTTGTTCGTCATTTAATTTATTGACAAATACTTGGGTTGTTTTCCTAACTTGGCAGTTGTGAATAATGCACCTCAGAGTACATTGACACGCGGGAAGAACCAGGGCAAAGAGGAGTGCAGCTCACAGTGTGCGATCAGTGATGAGATTGCGCTGCTGGAAGGGGCAGCCTCCTAAATTCTAATTTATTACTGTTGTTTTGTCTTTAATAATTTTCTTAACCAGGCACTCTGAATTTTTATTTTAGTCATTTACTTTTATTTTTGATGCTTGTTTTACTAAAGATATTTTCATTATATTCTTCTCTAGGGCAGAGGCTTCACAAAATGTCACATATATATAATTTCTAAGAAGCGTTTTCCCCTGAATTTTACATCTAGTTATTTCTTCTCTCTCCCACACACTCTCTTTGTCTTTCTTTCTCTCTCCCTCCCTGATTTTCTCTCGCTGATTTTGCTGTAGCCCGCCCTGTGGAGAGCAGTGCGAGCTAGAAGAAGTCCCTCCTAGAGCTGCCAGTGTGGCACTGCTTTCTGAAATTAGCAAGACGTTCGTACCAAGATTGACTCTACCTACTGGGAAATATTTTCCATCCCCTTGGGGGTATATTCTTGGGGGATTTTTCAAATTTCTCCAACTCAGGAAGAACTCGAAGCCCCTTCACAATTTTTAACTAAATAAAATATATCATATGGCAATTGTTCTCAACTTCTATATTACTCCTGTCTTCCCCGAAGTCATTTTCCCCTCGTCCAAATAGGAAGAGAAAGTCCCTCCCATCTGTTGGTCTTCAGTATCATAATATTATGACACTGGCTAGGATTTCTAGGTTAACACCTCATCATGTGCAGGTTGGAGAGTGTGCAGAGGCTGCTAGCATCTTGTCATACACTTGTGTTGATTGTTGTCATCTTCTTCTGGGAAGTATGATGCAAGTGTATATATCGTCTTTCAGTTAAGCTCAGAAGCGCCTTTCCTCACCTATTCTTGGGAAGAAATTGGATGAAGATTCTTTAATGTGTCTACAATTTTAGGGTGATGATCTGCTAACATTTGCACATAATTTAATAGAAAAATTCATAGCATGTGATAAAGAAGAAGAAGGTGAGCCATAGACACTAAAGTTCCATTTCTGCATTTTTAACTCTTCTACAGCAACATTTTTACTTTCTCTGTTGATCATTATCCTGAGAGAAAGCAGACTTAGATTAAAGTTGGTCTGCAATTAGTGTGTTACCGGTCTTGTGGCAGAGACAATCGAATCTGAAGTTCCTTGGTAATGGAATTTAGAGGTTCCCTATCAATATATAAGGTATATTTATCTTTTATATTATTTGTATATGTTTATTCTCATATTTAAACAAAATTTGACATTTAATGTATTACCATTTATATGTTGAATTTTAATTTCAGTGAAGATGTCAATTTCTGGCTGTTTTATGAAGTATTATGGAAAATGAAATGATGAGATTTGTTGGAAAAAATAGGCAAATGTTTAATAAATAAATAATGGAATAGAGTATGAAACTAGCTTAAGATATGTATTCTCTAAATGGTTATGGAAGTTTAGAGATGAAAAAGTCTGTAGTTTCAAATGAAGAAAAAGTTTTTAATGCTGAAAAGAGGTTTAGATCAGTGTTAAAGAAAGAGGAAAAGATTGAGATCGAAGGGAAGTAGTAACCTGGCCAAAGGAGGCGGGGCTTGGCTGGTGGAACTTTTCTACACATTTTAGCTGGGCTCTTCTGCTTCAATGCAGGAAACATGCACAGCACTGACAGATGAAACTGGAATTCTTTGAGTGTTTCACATGATGTAATTTGATTTAAATTGTTAGAAAGATTAATAAGACAACAAATTGAAAGTTGAATTGAGAAAGACAGGGACAGGGAAGAAAGAGAGTCAATCAGGAGAATGATGTTAGTCATTGCAAAACATAAATATACCTGAACAATGTTCGGATCAGTGGAACTCAAGAGGAGGAGACAGTGAAAGAGAAGTAATTTCATGTTTTGCACTTAGATCAGTGACTGTAGTAGTGACCTCCACAGAAATAAGAAAATTTTCTGGAGGAGTTTGTTTTGTTGGACAATTTTCATGTACATTTTGAACATGTGCAATTCAGGGTACTGTAAACTCATCAGAGAAGAAATGACAAGAAGCCAAGGAAAAGGCAAGATCATAGCACAGGAAAATCTTCAGGACTTGGGAAGTAAATACTGGATCCATCCACATAAAAAAGAAGTGAAATCTTCAAGGAAATATGGTCAGACAACTGAGCCTTATGAAAAGTAAATTAATCAATACTTAAACATCTGCTTAGCTTACCAGCACCTGGTTTCAAAAAAGAAGGAAGGGAGAGAGAGAGAGAGAGAGAGAGAGAGAGAGAGAGAGAGAGAGAGAGGGAGGGAAGAAGAGAGACTTATGGGGAGTGGTTAACTTTATTGACAAATTGTAATATATTGTGTTTTAATGTTCCATAGTTGAGTCCAGGTTGTGTATTATATTTGGACTTATTACAAAGCCTTGAGTTCAATATCAGGTGCACTTGACTATTCATTATTTTGTATTTTATTGCACAAGTGTTCCCTGAGTCCTACTTGTGCTGCTTAGTCAAGAACTCAAATGAAAAGACATGCAAATGGAGTATAATTTTGGCTATGAGTAGGCTCCTTAGCAAACAGCAGCAGAAATTACTAACGTCCTGACAAACAGCAAAGTTCTCACAGCACAAGGAAGCCAGACACGGTACAGACTGCAGAGGGAATTGGTGCTATTTCCAGCCTACAAGGAGCTCAGGGCTTGTTTCTGTACACTTTCAGCCACTTGGTTTGTGGGTGAATGAACCTTAGCGAGGCAGGGGGTGGGTGAGAAGTAGATTTTTCAGGGGAAAGTACGTTGTAATGAGCACAATTCAGATGGGTGACAAAGGATTCATACTTTGCTAATTTGTTTAATATATTTTCCAAGTGCTAATTTTGTGAAAGCATTCATTAAATCTTAACTATGTGAATACAAGTGGTTTCAAGCAAAAGACCTTGACATTTCCTTCCATTTCACATACAAGTCTATAATGATTGGAAATAGTGAATATAAAATTAAAAACAAAACAAAATATCTCCTTACATTAGCCATCAGGGAAACATAAATCAAACTACATGGAGATTGCATGTTACCCCAGTCAGAATGACTGTTGTGAAGAACACAGAACATAATAAATGCTGGAGAGGATGGAGGAGAAAACAAAATTCCCCTCCACTCTCGGTGCAAATGTAAACTAGTACAACCCCTATGGATAGCAGTACAGAGTTTCCTCAAAAAACCAAAAATAGGCTTACCATTTGATCCATCTCTAGCACCTGTTGGACAACATACTGTTGAGATACTATTCCCAGGGTTATAGTACAGTAATTCCTTTTAGCTAAGCTGTGGAAATAGCCCAGCGGCTCATTAACAGAGAAATGGATAAAGAAAATATACAACATGGAATATTACTCCTCCATAAAATAGAAGTTTATCATGTTAGTTTCAGGCAAATGGATGGTACTGAGGTCATGACATTGTGCATAACATGCTAGAGTCAGAAAGTTCACTATCATGTTTTCTTTTATAGGTGATTTAAAAGTAAACAAAATTAATGAAAGAGATGACAGAAAACTGAAAGTTAGACTTTTAGATATGGGAAATGTGACAAAGAGAGGGAGAAGGAAAGAGAGAGGAGTAACGGATGAAAATGATGAAAAGTTATCATAGCATGGATCTGTGTACCAAAATGAATGGTATGATTCTCCATTGCTAAGAAGCATCAAAATGTCCCATCGCACACACAAAAAATGTGAGTACTTTCGGGTGATTGGTTTTTAGTCTTTACATTTGTCAAGAATGTCTGCAAAGTAGTAGATTATAATGATTGAAAGAATAGCATTTGGAATTATATATTTGGTTTTGAATTCTAGTTCACCTCCTCATTTTCAACAGTAAACATGCAGGGCAAATCTGTAACATTCCAAAGTTCTGTTTCAAAAAAATGATGGCTTTTGCATGCTAGTACTATAGTGAGTAAAGTGAGAAAATGCGTACCAAATGATTAATACGGAAAATAGAATTTTGTATATGTTTGATAAGTGATTTTAACTGTTATTTTCTCTACTAAAATTTCAATGTAATGAATAAAGATGCATAGAGGAATAAATTACTTCTTTTGCATAAGCAGAAATTATTGGCTAATTTGACATATTTCTATTAAAATTACTTTAGAATGTTCCAAATTTGTGTCATAGCAGCATACTTTTTGTTGTAAGTTTCATGAGATTTTTTTTTTTCTTTGTGGTACTGGGGATCGAACTCAGGACCCTGCACTTGCTAGGCAAGCGCTTATTCCACTGAGCTATATCCCCAGCCCCAGTTTCATGAGATTTTGAGGTGGAAGACCCATTAGGAGCAATAATGAGATTCTGATTAAGGAAGTATATTTATGTTGCTAATTATAAATGTTTGCAATTGGTTAATTTTAGATATTGAAGCATAATTTGCTTTCAGTGAAATAAGCAGGTGCTATTCTAAAGATGGATACCATTAAAAACTTCAAGAATTCTCACATGAAATTGTTTATAAACTGTAGTTGATTGTGGTGGCACATGGCTGTAATTTCAGAAGTCAGGAGGTTGAGGCAGCAGGATTTCTGTGAGTTCAAGGTCAACATGGAATACATAGTGAGTTCAAGGCCAGCCTGAGTTACATCGTGAGACTGTGTCTCAAGAAAAACAAAAAGAGAAACAGAAAAAGAAAAAGGAAAAGGAAAACCAAGAAAATTGTTTATAAACTATAATGTAAGCTTATTAGCAAAATAAATTTATTTTTTAAATTAGGAACAGTTTTTATATCTTAGGAATGTTTGAGCATTATACTATAATGAAGTTTTCACTCTATTACAATAGAGTCAAAGAATGGAAGCTTGGATCACTTAAGAAATTTTTTCCATATTTTTAAGGTTATGACAATATGGTTAATGTTAGAGTTTTATCATTTGCTAATGACACTGAATTCAATGCAGTTTTAATCTCAACTTCTGTCAAGCATATTTCTAAATCACTTTTTAAAATATGCTTTTGTTCTTAGACATTTTTATAACTCACATAATGAATATATTCCCAACATTTCTAAAGTCAACTCATCAAAGTAAGAAAATTCCTATTCCAAATAAATTTTTAAGATATGTAATATGGGAGAGAATTGGGTGGATGATCAAAAACTATTGTGTCAGTGTCAATAATTATTTTTCACAGTCAGGATTGCCTTTGTCATTTGAGTGCACCTAAAAATGTATATAATCTTAAATGAAACATTTATGAAATTTATAAATATTTTTAAATGTATTTAATGAGAAACTATATGATAGCATCAGTTACAGACTTGACTTCTTGATTAAAAATCTTGTAAGTGATATCTTCTGAATGATCATGAATTATTAAAAATCCCTTTCAACACAAATTTTATTGAATTTCAAAGGAATATAGTAATCTGGTTTTTGTCAAAAAGCTTTGCTTTTTATGCATATAGCTTAAAATATTATTTTTAATAATCATGAATATGATTTCATCGTAACTTAACCACCTTTAGGCACAGGACCTTGTAGCAGAAATTCTTAGCAGAAAGGCACAAAAGATATTACCTGAATACTCACAAATGGCTTTTTTGAGCCCTACAAAATGATGCTGTATTTCGGTGGGTCTTTTATGGTGCAAATACTTCTATTAAAATCATTTTGAATTAAATTATATTCTAACTAAATGTATAAGGATGGATACTTTCTGTCAGTCCATGGCATACTTCATTTTTAGAAAATATGGTATAGATTACTTATAAAATTTTGATCTTATTTGTTAACTACTGCATGTTATATATCTTACCTTTTCAAAACTAAGATAATTGTATTTAACAGATGGCTTACAGATTGCCAAATGATTTCTATCTAATATCTCCATATAACTAGTCAAATAATTAAGCTTTTGTTAGAAGGGTGTGATATTTAAAGCTAGTTCACCTTCATGGGTATGGTGGGAAATCATATTTCCAAGCGCTTGGAAAACTGAGTCTTTTGACATTTTGTAGCATCCCTTTGTATTACTTACTCATCATTCTTGTTTGCAAAGTTGCTGGGCATCTAGAGCTGCATTCGTTCAGGTATGGAAACAGGTACAGAGTCTCTTCAAGAGTACGCTGCTTGGGCTATCCACCTGCGGCAGTAGTGTGAAGC
>PVLD010030370.1:0-16921 GCA_004027595.1 Dinomys branickii
TTGCATGTCTGTATATGGGTCCATACATCTACAATTCGAAGATATCAATGGATAAAGCAACAACTACTGTTGAGACCATATCACCTTGTCTATAGATTAGT
Source organism: Dinomys branickii (assembly GCA_004027595.1). Taxonomy (NCBI): domain Eukaryota; kingdom Metazoa; phylum Chordata; class Mammalia; order Rodentia; family Dinomyidae; genus Dinomys; species Dinomys branickii. The sequence continues at coordinate 102 of PVLD010030370.1, forward strand.
TGTGATTGTACTATTTTCTATGATAATGGGTGTCTGTTTGTCAATATGTTTTTGTACTTTTATGTTTCTAAAATAAAAAATAAAAAATAAAAAAAAAATAAAAAGAAATTAAAGAGCGATACTCCTGATAACAATAAAACCATTGTTAAAACAAAGTAATAACTATTACTTTTAAAACAGTAACACAGCTCACTACAGAAATGTGTCACATAGAAAAAGTTTTTAAAAGTAAGAAAATAGTTCCTGTTAACATTGTAGAATGTTTCTTTATTCTGGATATAGTTAGGTAGCCAAGTGTTTTGATTTAAAAATTTGGAAGAGGAACTCTTTTCCCACATCATGAAATTTTTTTCGAAGTGTCTTCTTTGACAACTGAGCAATAGGCCACACTTAACAAATTTCTCATTGTTGGAAAGTTCTCAAAAGTTTTCAATTATAAAAAGTACTGAGATGAATATCATTGCACACACATCTTCTCCTATATGCCATATTATTTACTTGGAATTGATGTTTGTTTCCTTTGGAATTCATATTGAACACTGAATCAAGAAATGTAAACATTCTAAACATTTTGGCACATGAGGCCCCAAATGACCTTTAACATGGGAATAAACTGAGAACTATAGATCTATAGTTCAGCAATGTAATATGCAAGATTATTTAGTCCCAGCTTTTAACCTTTCATCTCTTTTCTTCAAGGACATTGCCTCATACCTGTAATCAGACATACTTGTTAGGTTTTGATGGCTCAACCCAGTGAGCATCTTGTACATTTTCAGGTGTAACTCAGAAACCCCTTTGTCTGTGATCCTTATAATGAAGAGAAATCTAATTACTGCATTTTTTTCTATTGAAAATAAAAGAGAAAAAGCCCAATAATTTAAAATGAATGCCACCTGTATTCCTGGGCCTTTCACCTGAGCCAAATTTATTAATCAATCAATAAATAAAAATGAAATAATCCAAGCTTTGAAATACTCTATATCTAATGAAGAGTTCATTTGCGATTATTTATTAAGATGATTAAAGTTATCATATATGACTTCAACAGCACCGGATTCTTTTATATAAGTAGAAGGAAAGGATGAAGGTTATGTATCATGGATATAAAGAAACACCTTCCCTTGACTTTATAATTGCAAGAGTATTAATTTAATATGTCTGGGAATTCTAAAAGTTAAGAGCTGACTCAATTTCACTAAGGAAAAACTAAACGAAAAAATATAGTAATTTTTGCATTGTAAATCTATGTACAATTTTTTTGGAATCAGTTTTAAGAACCGAATCAAATATTGCCAAATGCAGCCTTTAGTAGGACTTTAGGGAAAGCATTATCAATTGATCTGGAGGCAAAGTCTGGCCAATCATAGTTAGAATTCTGTTAACTAGTTATTTACATACATTGGATCGTAATTTAAATGCCATGAAAATCTGTTCATTTCACACATATTTTGCATTTCTTTTAATTGGATTTTTTTAGATTTGCCATTGAAAAATAAATATTAAATCTGGCATTAGCTCCTGTTTCAGATGCAATCTACCCAACCTTCATTTACTCATTCGTGGATACTGAGTGAAACAAATATTTCCTCCATGTGGAGAATGCAGTATCTTATATATGTATACTTTTGTAGCAATAAAATTTAAGTAGTTTCTTTTACAACATTTTTAGAGCTGTCTTTGCCTTACATATATTTATATTCCTTCACACATGCCAATCCAAGCAAATGTTAAAGGAACACCAGAAGCAAAGTTGAACTCTGAAGTTCAACATAATAATCATTTTTCCTTTGATGATATCCTCCAACTAAATTAACATTTTCACACATTTAATATTATCTAATTCTTTCAACAAATATTTGCTGAATACTGTATGCCAAAGAAATGATTTTTTAAAAAAATTGTGTCTGTATTCCTTCTTTTCACCACAAGTAAATCTAATAAATAGAATTGCCCTGAATAACTGTCATTTAAAATATTCGAAAGTATATTGAGCTATACCTGGCATTATTTTTTATTTCTTTATGTGGAATTTGCTGTTTACTGATTCCTGTGCTCTCATACATAGCTGGTACATACTGAGGTCAGATACTTTTTTTTTTTTTTTGGCGGTACTGGGGATCGAACTCAGGACTCTGCGCTTGCTAGGCAGGCGCTTATTCCACTGAGCTATATCCCCAGCCCAGCTGGTACATACTGAACATGAATTTTCCTTTAAGTCAGTCTTGCCTGAAATGCAAAAATCTTAGGGAACAGCAGAGTCTCCTGAGACTTGAAGATAGGTGGGAGTTCAATGAAACTTGTTTTTTTGGATCTTAGCTAAGATAGCAGACTGACTAATGCACTGCAGGTTGACTTGACAAATTAGAGTGGTTGAACTATTAATTTTGTAACACAAGTAAGATGGTAAGATTGAAGTAAAAGAAAACAGTCTATTTTTATACCTCCTCCATTTATACTCAAATCATAGAACTTAACTAAATGTCTGTTTTCATCCCTTTTATAATTTTTATGCTACTATTTTAAATTCAATCTTGTGTTTTCACATTATTCAAGTTCCTTACATAAGGAATATATATATATATGTGTGTATATATATATTTATATTTGATAATTAAGAACTAAATATTTTGAGGAAATTTTTATACCTTTGTTAGGCAGGGAGGGTTACCAATAGGCATATTTACCTGGCTAAATATTACTCTTCTTTTTAAGATTACAGTCTTATTTTCTACTAACTGATTGTTCTTCTTAGCCCCTGGTCTAGTTAAGAATCCCTTTCAGTGCTGCCTGGATACCTAACGTGTCCATACAGCGATTCTAAAGTACCTCTTAGATCTGTCACTGTCTGGGCCACGTCATGCTTTCTGTGCTCTTCCGTGTCACTTCTCTGCAGTCCCCTCCCAAGCAGATTCTGTCACCAGTTCTGCACCAGTCGGTTGGGCTTGGCACAGAGTGCTCTCAATGGAGAAGCGGCTGCAAGTTGGAATTTGCATCTAAATGTTCTATACGGCCTTTCAGTAATTTAGATGAAAGAGTGTGAGATGTGAAGATTTACTCTCATCTTGTAATTACTTATTTTTAACTTGAGTACATAACAAGTGAAATCCAGATCTTAGCTGCCCTTGAGAATAGAAAAATTGGTGGAAATGTGTGTATCTGTATATTGGTGGGGAAATAGTGCTGTGCAGTACAGGTGGAGGTGTTAGTGAAGTAAGAGTGAAAATTTGTGTCAGTGAAGGTGGGGATGCAAGTTCAGAGGCTGAGTGAAATGGGTCAACTGTAGGAGTAGAAATATGGATGAAGCAATAAAAAAACCCCACTAAGTCCCTAAAATCAGTATCAACCTGAAGTTCCTATGGCTTTGTCCAAGCACTATAGCAGGCACTGTGGGTCAAATATTTTCAAGGGACCTTCCCTGGTCCTGAGGCTGCTGAGAGTTTAATGAGGGAGAGGCCTCTAATGCATACACCTCTCTAACACTGAAAGCTCCCCCAGCCGAGGCTCTGAGGACGCAGAGGAGGAATTATCCAGGCAAGCTTCATGGAGTGGGAAGAAGCTGAATTGACCTTTTAAAAAGCTGAAAGATGGAAAGTTAGACTCAAAACAAAGCCTGTCAGATGCATCTTGAAAGACTGGTCAAAAACTAAGTCAGGAAGGACGCACAGATTCGATTGTGAGCAAGAAAAAGAAAAGAAATAGGAGAAAGCTGATTTCACACTAGTTCACTTCTGACTGAAGCAACCAGAATGACTTTGAATGTCTTACGCTAGGCTGGACTTGGAAGAATAACACATGATGCGGAGGCGTTGAAAGATGGAGAGGATAAACAAGGCCTGGAAGGCAAGGACGCCCTGGTGCAGGTGATTGTCTTTAAGAAACCAAGCATGTGCCTGCAACACTGACCTCTTCCATCTCAAAAGAGTCTGGCGCTTTAGCCGCAAGTCGGGACAATCGCTTGAGCTTGTTGGTGTGAACTGAGTTTTCCTTCTGACTTCTGTCTTTGCCTGACTCCTTAGACTCGCAGGAAGGAGGAGCTTGTGCAGCCTGCATGCATGAACAAGGCCACTGCTTGCTTACAGGAACTTGAAGAGGGTGACAATGTGTCAAGCTGTCAATGGCTTGGACAGAATGAGATTCTGTTAGAGAAGACCGGTGACTTTGGTCGGGACCGATTGAGGCTGCTGGTAACTCTGCCCCATAGTCCTGTGGTTTGGCGGAAGGGGTGAAAACTGCACCCTTCATCTTGACCAAGCCTGGCGCTTCTGTGCTGTAGTCCCTCCTCATGCTCTGTCTCGAAGCTCTCTGAAAGCATTTACTCGCTCTTGTGTGATGCTGTTTGACACCACTCGGTACGGTTCTGTTCATACTCTGTGCTCCAGCTTTCGCTTCGGCTTCATGCTGCAGGGTGTTCACATCATTCAGCAGCGATGACAGAGCATTGGTGACATGGTCCAGCACTTCTAGCTGTCGGAAACGGCCTGAGGACCACCAGAAATGCACAAGCTTTAGACCAAATCTTTTCCATGAAGCTGTACTAATGTAATATATGGGGGGAGTAAAAATGAAAGCGTTAGCTAATGTGATTTTCAAGAGGAGTTTAAAGTCTAAAAACTGAACTTTTGCTGAGTGTGGTGGTGCACGCCTGTAATCCCAGCATTGGAGATCCTGAGGCAAGAGGATCTCTGCATGTTTGAGGCCAGCGTGGTTACGAAGTGAGTTCAAGGCCACTCTGAACTGCACAGTGAAAGCCTGTCTCATAAAGAAAAAACAAATTCAAATTTTTCTCAGTCTTTTTTCTCAGAGCATCCTCCTACATAATAAGAAAAATCTGTCTTATGGAGAGAGTAAACACCTTTTAAATTTAGTTACATAGATCAATATATAGATCTATATATGCTCACAGTTTTCATGTGCAAATCTATTAAAAACTATAGACAGGTATGAATCTATATACTTATGCAATACTTATGCATATTAAGCTAAATGTAAATGAATGAGACATTGTAAATGATTGTCCTGACTTGCACTAAAGCACCAGACTCTTTTGAGATGGAAGAGGTCAGTATGAAATAGCTTAAGATTCCTCCCATAACTTCCTTGGTAGGTGTTAGATGTCTTATGGTCACCTGTACCATCTCCATCACCGGAGAGTGGGGGTGCTTGGGTATGTGGCCTTGATCCAAATCCTAGGTCAACTCTCTGTGGATATTTGACCCCAGAATGCATGAATTAATAGTAAGCAGTAAGCTCTGTGTTAGACAGTAAATGCTCAGTTTTTCATCTAGGGAATCCTGACTGTCCTATGTATCTATCAAATCTGACATCAGCATCAAGAAAAAGTTGTAAAAGTACAATGATATGTAAATATCACTTGTGAAAATAATCACTATAAATGTGCAAGACTCAGGAAGGGAACATACAGTACCATCCTCAGTTTTTCAAAAGTCTGGCCATTAATGTGAAAACGATTTGTCCTGGAAAACAAACAAGCTTAAACTGTAAACTTTTCTTGATGATCTGTCCTCAATCTTCATGCAAATTATACAAGTATTGACTTAATTAGCCTAAGAGAGAGACCTAATGCTTTAAGGTTTAGTTTGGATACCCTTGGCAGCTTAAAAAATGCTGTCATATTTTTGATATCACAAGGTAATAAAGCCGTGGAAACAGCCACTTCTTCTGTGTTCATATCTCAGCAATGCTACTAATTCTTCCCTGAGCATATCCTCATGCCTACCTGTTCCTTTCACCTGAAAGGAGATACTGACTCATCATGCTTCTACTCCAAAAAGTGTGGTAGGTTTCTCACCGAGAACTGTGTTCTTAGTGCAAGACCTATAGGAACGCTTGGGTTTGGGATGTTTCAGAATGATTCTGATCACACTCTTCCCTCACAAGTTAAGCTTTGGCTGAAATAAAATTTCTTTTGTGACCCAGTGGGGATGATCAAATCATAATTTAACTTTTATGATTGTCTTCTACCAATCCCATAGGGGTTTTTATACCTAAACTGCGATAAAGCTTATCAATTTAATTGGCTCAGTCAATTCAGAGTCTGAAAGTATTGGGAGGATGTTTTGTTTTTGCCTTTGGGTAAATTGAACAGAGTAATTGATTCTCATCCACAAGCTTGAACTTTTTGTATTAACTCTGAATGAGACATAATTATCCATTTTATCTTTTGAGCAGCCTACTAATTTTGTTATTGCTTGTTGTACATTTGACCTTCTCCATTTTGTTCAATCAAAAGTGTATTGGTGAATGTGGGATAGTGGAAACTACAGTAGTACAGGAAATCACAGAATCAGGGACCAATTCTTAGTTCCTGTGTAATCCTTATGTCAATTTCATTTGTAAAATGTTTACTTCTTAGATCAGCTTGAATACTACTCAAATATTGGTGACTGCTATTATTTGCCTCGAATAAAGAACTGATCAAAGAACTTACATTTCTGTGCTGTTTGGAATAGGAGACAACAAAGAACAAAACTGTTTCTGGAATGTAAAGAAACTTTATGACATGACTCCAGGTAAACATACTCTTCTTTAAAAATTTCATTGCTAACAGTTTGAGACCCATTTCATCCACATGAAAATGGAGAAAAAGAAACTAAAATGAAAAAACTAAGTGAAAAGTCCACTTTTTGTTCTGTCATTATATGAGAAAAGCACTTCATCTCCCTTGACTTTCCTTTAAATGAATTTATTTATTTCAGAAACAGGACTTCATCATTTTCTCATCTCGAATTCCCCCAAACTTTATTCTATGAAGATGTCCTTTGCTGCTGCAAGAGGGATTGTACATTTAAATCATTTTGAAAATGCTGTTACATCTTCTCTAGGCTACAGAAAGTGTACCTTAGGGTACTGAATGAGTCTGGCAGCAAATAAATTTGTTTAACTGAAAAACACATGCCTCAAATTATTCAGATGAAGTGCATATACCCCAACAATATCCTTATGTCCTAATGTCCTAGAAAAAGAATTCTGCTGATCACTTGTTGCGTAAGTAGAGCAGCATGCATAATACCTACAAGTATTAGGTATAATCTGCAAATGTGTAGATATGATAGAACATTAACTATCACCTGCAGGTAAAGGTATAAACTGCAGTGATCTAAGCCTCATAAATGAAGAAATTTAGGTTTCTCCTAGTGATTCATGAGAAGCCTTGTCGGACAGCAATTTTTCTGCCTCTTTGGTCTGTGACTGTCATATGTATTTGCTCTTTTCAACAGTCTCACCAACTTTTTCCCCTTCTGGGAAGATGCCAGGCTTGGACACTCCCAACACCTGCGTTATATGGCTGTTTGACTTGTTTGGCCAATGAAAGCTGGGCAGACCTGCTATGTGACAGTTATGAGTGGAACGAGTGATTGAAGAGTTGAGTGCAGTTCTCTGTCCACTCATCCCCTGCCCTTTTCGCTAGTGGTGTTCCAGACTGCTGGTGTGGGGGAGGTCTTGAGTGAGCACAACATGGTACAGATCAGCCCTTCTCCCAAGGACACCTGCCAGGGGCTAACTGAGAAGTAAATGCTCGCCACTGTAAGACAGGTGCTGGCTGCTGTTGCCCACAGTCCTCCAGCCCGTCCGGCCCAATACTGCGGCCTACTCTTGCCATTGCCAAGATGCCTGTCCCACAGTCGCCACTCACCATACAAGTCAGGGTTCTCAAGGTCCATCCGCTGCTTCTGGGCTTCAAGGAAAACACGTATGTTAATTCCTCTGACTGCTGAGCCACAGCGAAGGAATCTGGCTGGGATTTGTGTGCAGATGTCTGGCTCATCAGCACCAAACCCTAGATCCAAGAGAATCTCCACAGGATCTTTTTCCCAAAATTCCAGCCATTCCGGAATGCTGTGATAAAAATATGAGTATTTTCATCCAATAACAACTCACTTAACCATAAGACATTTTTTCCTAGTCACGCAATCTTCTGCAAAATGAATGAGAGAGGAACCTGAACAAACAGATGGCACATTCATAACAGATCATATATACTTACTTAAAGGACTGTCAGTCGCCCTACTCTGGGACTGCCTGCCTATACTTTACATACAATGCCATGAGTTCATCCATCTGGCTTTTAATTCCCCTAGTGGGCACATGTTAAGTTAGATAGGGCAGGGATATTGGAGAACAGAAGCCAGCGACTGTACAATGACAACCACCGAGAAGTGGTAATTGATGGCAAGAGAGGAAGCAGCAAAACACTGCCAGCAGGAGACCCACAGAAGAGTATTGTTTCAGTCTGGGTGACTGCTCAACTGTATGAATCCATCAGAGATCTTACTAAATGCAGATTACAAGGACTGATGTGGACAGATAATGATTTTGAGTACCTAGGTAGGATCACAATAGGTTCTGTTTGTTGTTTTTAAACTTGGTTGTGGAACAGAAAGATGCTTTTGTCAAAATGTTCTAGTCCTCTTTGGCCCTGCAAGTGGTAAAGAACAGTTTACCATTTTTCTGAATGAAAGATGCCTGGAAATCACCTACCTTTGTGGTACGCTTGTGGTAGAATAGCAGGAATTGAAACTGGTCCCTCTTGATAGGGTAGGAGTTCCTGAAAACTGGTGCAGAGACCTACAGTGAGAGAGGGAATTCCGAGGATGAGATATACTGGTTCAGAGAGTCGCCAGGAGGTCACTGTCAATCTTTCCCTTCCAGACCAACCATTTGCATTTCCTTTTAGTTTCTAATAATGCCATAATGACCACGCCTTTAAGGAAGAAACTGCAGCTAAGGGGCTGCTCCTCCTTTCAGTGATCTGTTACAGAAGGTGTGAGAATTTAAGTGTTAGGTGCCCGCCAATTATAAAGGTGACAGAATGTCTCACTCTTGACAGATGGCAAATCTTTGGGGAACCTTTCACAAACACAGCTTTGCTAGGCTTCAACTTTGGGGAAGAAGTTAAAATTATATGATGAAAAAGAAACAGCTACCAGCCACTGAAGCAACTCTGCACTAATTCTCTTAGCAGAGAAAGATTTTAGACTGCATGGCTAATAATCTCAAAGTACCACCCCCAGGCCTCCTATGGCCATTTACATGCAATAGTCAGAACTCCTGTATTACTAAACAAATGATCACCACTTGCAATAAGCCAGTACAGCAGATCACTTCCAAGCAGACTGCAATTCTATTATAATAAAATTCAGTTCTACATAGCTTATCTATATATAGATACAGATATCAAATAAATAGACAATTGACATAAAATGGAAATGTATCAAAGAATACAGCATAGATATCAATGTACCCAGTGACAAAAAGCTATCTTACTTGGGCTGCTAAATTTGTCTAAGTCCTATCCACATTTAGTAAGGATAGCTGGACTCTGCCTTTTCCCTGTTTTGTTGTGTCTTTTTGTTAAAGTTGAGAAAAAAAGAACAAGTTTCTTTTAAAACTCTAGTTTTAAAAATATATTGAGCTTTTTGGGATCCTTGAGTTGAGGCAGAAAACATTCTTTCATTTATTGCCTCATCTAAGTTTATATTGGCCCTCCGTGAATTACTTTTCAGCTTGGGTTTAAGGGGTATACCGTATTTTGTAATGTTCCACAGAGCTGCCCAGACAAACCCTGGCCTTGGATTCAGAAGAGTCCATGTATAGTACAATCCTAACAAAGCCATGGGAGTGGGAGCTTGTGAATAAATCTGCCTCTCAAGTCTCCTCTGAGAAACTAAGAGGGTTGTATGAGGGGTTCTTGTGGCCACTTATAACTCCCCAATCACAAAAAAAATAAAACAAAGCAAACAGACAAACAACCCATTAAGAAGGGGCACATGAAAAATAGGCATGAATTAGTAGGAGTAAGGGGGACACGGTGATGCATATTTGGTTTTGAGCTAATTGGGATTATCCAGAAAATGCAAGGAAGACATAAACACAGGAAACAAAGTTCTTAACTTTGAAGAGTTTGCAGTTTATCTTAGATGACAGTGCCCCTCAGAATCATCTGAAGAACTTGCAAACTAAACTCTAAGCTCTACCTTCGATTTCCTAGTTCAGCATGTCTGGGGTAGTTGCTTGAAAATTTGCTTTTGTCTTGGGTCCCCTGCTGCTGCTGTTGCTGCTGCTGCTGCTATAGGGGACCACATACTGAGATCCAGTCTCTAATCACGTTAAGAGACTCGAGTTTTCTATCTAACTATGGAAATTATATTTTTCCCATAAACAGCAAGAAGAATAGCAACATTGGCAACATGAAAACATGAATGTGCCTGCTTTATGAATGGTTGCATTATAATAGGATGCCACTTATGCATAGGTTCTAATGAGATAACCCCTGAGCCAGCATTTTGAGTAAATTTTTGCCACCCCTTTATGACATTTAAAGAACCTCTGTCTCCCAAGGCTCATGAAATATTATAGGCATTGATGTTAAACCAGTGACCTTTCATTAGATCCCAAGATCTATGGTATTATTAATGCATAGTTCTACTTCATTTACCAAGAGATGACTGTAAAATGTTGTGGTGAAATCACTCTAATTCTGCTGCTTACCTCATGTAGTCTTTCACAGTCATTTGAAACATTCCCTGTTCATGCAAATCAACTGTAACAACAAAAAAGCAGAGGTGAACTTAAATTTCATTTAGCACATAGAAGATTTCTCATCTCCAAGTTAGCCAATGGTAGATTGACTTTCCATTGGCAAGGCTGCATAAGCATGAAATGCAAGGCATCTCTGTGGTGAGCAAGGCAGTATCACAAAGGGCTGACTGGTGTAACAAGCGCTTGTAGAAATGTAATGACTCTACGGAGAGGGAAGTCTGTAGCAAATGGAGGTGTCAGCTAAGTTCTCATGGAGGAAATGGGATTTGTTCTGTATTTTGAAGAATGGGAAGAATTTAATAAATGTGAAGGAGGTATTCCTATTGAAAGTGAGAAAAGACAATGTCTACAGTAAGTGTGATCCACAGTGCTGGGGCTGGTGTGACAGGCGCACACTCAAGGTACCTATGTAAGGCCCACTGAGGAGCAGTGATGGGTACAGGCAAAAGGAGACAGGAAAGATGCAGCACTCGGATCCCATCTATTTTTAGCATCTAATCCTTTCAATAACTAATTGAAGACTTAGCCTCATTTTTAAGCTAAGGAAGCTGAGACTCTCCGCAACTTAGAAATGAGCTCCTAATTGTGCAGTCAGAAATAGCTGATAAAGAAATTCATTACTACCTTTATTATGGATCATACCAGTGAGACAGTACACTTGGCAGTAACTTTGTACAAGGCAATGCCCTAAGCATGTTACCTGCACAGCCTCTTTTAATTCTCACAAAAAGTTGAAGCAGGCACTATTAAGTCTCACTTAAAAGAAAGGGAAATTGAGGCTCAGCAAGATTAGAGGAATTTCTAATCATGGCTAGAACGATGCCACAGCTTATTTTAGCTGTTGTTTTGTTGCTTTTCAAAACACCACGCTGCCAACAGAATGTCTTGAAGCTATCGGAAAGGCAAAAGGAGGAGTTTCACGTACATGTCGAGGCAAGGTCTTCATGTTGAGGTTTTTGAGCAAAGAACTAAACATGAGAAAGAAGGTGCCAAAGGTCCACGTGCCTGGTGGAAGTGCTGGAGACAGAATATCTGAGAATATGCATCAGGTCGAGGTCTTAGTGGCCAATCTGGGCGACCTGCAGCATTCAGACAGTGTGTTGTGGTGTAACGTGGCTGATATCCACAAATCTCCCAGAAGGCTCAGCAGTCTTTTCATTTTCTGTCACTCATGGTTCTCTTGGGCACAAATGTGTAACATAAAAACTGGAAAGTTTTTGTCATCTTGTGCTTATTCAAGAATATAAAATTTTTCACCATAAGAAAGATTTGGGAGAAACACAAGATGTACAAACTTGAGTAACTGAAACATGAAAGAATACTGAAAATAATAAAGCATTGTATTTGGGAGCTCAGAATTCTTGTCTGGGCAGAGAATCTATGAATAGACCTCATGTTATCTATTATCTTCCCTGTGCGTGAAATCTGGGGCCAGAGTTAGGAATATTTATAATTTTGAAAAATCTAAAAGGTTGAATTATTTTGCTAAGAAAAAGGAACACTGGTCTAGAAAGATAAAGACTGGAGATCTATTATTGAGATGTGAGTGAATTCTTATCTAAAGCCAGAATATGCAACTACAATTTACATCTGATTGGAATTATGTCACAATATGGCCTGTATTAGCCTTCTTTCCTAAGAATAAACATTATGTGTGTTTAAAAAAAATACAGTAATATTGGAACATGTATATAAATTTCAAAGGTCAATAACTTGAAGACAATACATAATTGTTTCTTAAAACATCGCAAGGAATGTGTTCTTCCATGTTACTCTTCCTTTATTGTCTGAGGCACCTCCAAGATTCAGAGCTGGAAAACTCATCACTTCAAAACACAAATCTCTCCTTCAGGCGGGCCTGGTAGCACTCTTATTTACTAGGTTCCCCCCCATCCAGTATCAGCCTCAAAACTTCTCAAACTCCTCAAACCACCACAAATAATTAAAGTTGTCACATGAAAAAAAAAAAGCCCATCAACCAACTTGTTAATGTCATAGGTGCAGACACAACTTTTAGTCAACCATGTTGCAAAGATTTGATGCCAAGATGAATTAAATAATAAGTTGCCCAAATGGAAGTTAAAATAAATATTTACCATTTCAACCCCCCATTATTTTCTACCACCATTCCTTCCACTATCTCTATGCACTGATTTATGTGTAACTTACAAAGTGAATCTCCATTTTTGCCTCATATGGAGAATTCTGGAGAGTTTCTGAGAACTTCTCATCTAAAATATTTTTAACATTTGCTTGTATTCTCTGCCAATAGTAGTGTTCCTGTCATGGCCTCAGTCCTTTATTATTTTCACCTATTGCTGTGGGTTTACTAGGAAGTGTGAATGGACGAACATGTACAGTTCAGGGATCTCATGCTGTGGCCACAGTAAACTGCAGACATTGTTGGAGGAAGTGATCCATTTTCAGATATTGATGAGAAGATGTAGCTTAGTCTTGTTGCATTTTCAAAAACTCTGGCCTTCCAGAAAATCTAGCCATTCAGAAAAATGTAGTCATCTAGAATCTGGAGCCCTTTACCTAGGGTTTCCACCTAGGATCTCACCGTCCACAGAGGTATAGTAGTGTACTCTAGGGACCACACCCCTCTGCCCTGCCATCACTCAAAGTGCCTCCTGGAGTGCTGAAGGAAAGGAAGTTCCTAAAGGTGACATGTTTTCATCTGCAATGGGGCCCAGTTTGGTCTCAGTGGGAGGTTTTCTAGTCTGATGGTCCTTCAGTTTTAGCCCCAAGTGGGAGAAGGACCTCCTACATTCTACCACACAGCTACCACTTTGTGAGGCCCAGTCATCACAAACAATTAGGGAATGACAGCACTCTCCCATGCCTGAAACCTGAGACCCATTCTCAGTGAGGTACAGATACAGCTCTTACGTTCTTGCCCAGACTCCTTATGCTCTTTCTTCTTGATCTTGTTGAAAATGACACAAATGTCTATCTACAGATAGTGGCCTTCCTGCTGCAAAGCTTTTATTTTGGAGGGAAACATGCCAAGGAGAACTAATATAATTTTTTAAACTCCCAAGATAGGCCTTATTTATAAAACTGTGATACAGTTGTTGAAATTAATTATGTCCACTTCCTGATTTCCATTTTACATTCTCAGGCTCTCTGCATCCTTGGATATCAAGTATTATTTTTATAGCAATGCCCTGTGTGTCGACTTCTTGATTTTTGCAGAAACAGCAATTGGCATTTGCAGCATTTGGACGCAGGCAGTTCACAGTCTTGCACAGGGCAGTGTGAAATGATCATCCCTTGTGTTTGGAGAGCTTTTATGTTTCTTTCATTTTACCTTTAGGAACTTCCTTTCCTCCAACACTCCAGGAGGCTGCCTTTAATTTGTAAGATAAACTTCCTAGAGCCCGAGGCTGGGCTTGTCAAGGTCAGGTCCCATTTCCCTTGGCCCATTATCAATAATGAACTTGAATAGAGAGACCCAAGCTGGTGGCCCATGGTATGCCATTTGGCACAGGGACTGGAATTCCTAGACGTTCTGTAAAATGTGGAAGAGCCAGCAGCATTGCTCTGGAGTCTTTAGGCCTGCAATCTGCTCTCTGATTTTTGCAGTTTCTATTCTGCCTGGTTCATTCATTTGCAGTCACCTTCCTGGTTCCTAGAAGCATTTGAATCAGTACTCTGAAGAGGGCAAGACCGACAAATAGGGAATGCCACTGCAGGACAGACAAACTGCTACTGTCATCCCAGATTTCCTCAAACTCTGCAGGTATCAGGCTTGAGACTGCCTCAGGCAGAAGTTGGTACCCTTATAGATGGACCTCTGCCCACCACAGAAATCCCTGCTAGGTGGGCCCTCCTTAATTTCACACTTACTTCTCTACTTGTTTATTCCAATTTTTTCTCTGTCATTTTGCTTTTCGGGATACCTGGATTAGGCTCTAAATATCAGATTATATTTTCTAAAAGCATGAGGACAGGGAGAAGGAAAAAAGGAAAGTAAGTCCTGCTACTCTTGCACTTCCTAAGCATTGTTTTGGGGGAAAATTCAAGTGAGGAAAAAAAGTGCTTGCTCTGTTGAATACTTGCCGTTCCATGGGCTGAAATTCCATTTCTGATTCCCATCTAGATACTTGAGTCTCAAGCCACCCTCCCTACTGTTAGGTGGACTTCTGCCATCTGAAGCAGCAGATACCACACTTAACCCTGCAAAATGTATTACTGGAGAAGATGTAGTTAGATATGCAGAAGGCACTAATTAGCACCTTTATTGGCTTAGAAAGCATTTTTTATTTTGGTTTTCCTAAGCATTTCTGACTGATTCATGGAAGACATTTGGTTCTTTAGAATATCATCCAATAGACTAATCAAATTACATTTTCACAGGGCTCTAAAATAATAGCATTCTGCAGTTTTCTGCACATTTAACTCATGCATGATCAGGACACTCAGTACAGGCAGTGAGCAGTGTGTTTACTGCATACAACAAATACTTAACCCATGTTCTTACCAAAAAAAGAGATGCTCACATTCTGCTTAAGACTCATCCTTAAAAACTTAAAGCTAATTGTAATGCTTTTCTTCTCGTCCTCCTGTATGTACTGATTTTCCAGGTGGTGTGAATTCTTCCTCTCCATCCACTGCTCACCCCCAGGGTAAGCCATTGTTTCACCAATGCATAGTCTGGCATGACTTCCCAGCATATGCAGTCCACCTTCTTCACCATCAGGATAGACACTAGGGGCTGCCATTGATCTCATTGTAATGATGTCAGGACTTGCCAAAATAGAGACAGCAAAGGTGTAATACATGTTCTTCACCCTGCACTTGTATTAGTTACTGCTAGTTGTGACCCCCTTTCATACCCTTTTAACTGGAACCCGAAATGACACTTCTGCATCATCCCAGTCCTATGACATGAAATGTGACTCTCTCTTTCTGGATCTTCAGACATTTATTAGCTGAGCACCCTCTAACAGGAAAAAGCTCCTGTTTTGCTTCCTAGTATGAAACCATCTTTCCACTCTCATCATTTTCCAGTGCTTTTCCACACACATTTAGTTTTATTCTCATTTCTGAGTCTTTGTTCAAATTCCTATGACTTCCACGAGATTAATTTCTTGCTTTGCCTCTTTGATTTTTAAAATTATATCCTCTTTTATTGACCAGCTCAAGTATCTCTTCTGAAAAGATTTCAAATCTGAAAACATCAACTTCACTAGTTTTAATGCAATTGGCTGATTTAGAGGTGGTTCCTACCCTAGAAATCCCTGAAAGTATTACAGTTTCCTCAAGGAGAAGCATCATATTCCTAATAAGTTGAAGCAGCACAAACCAAGTGCCATGTAGATAGAACCAAGAAAGCATTTCTGTATGTGTTCAGAAAAGAAATTGCATCTGAAATTGCATCTCAGTGCAGAAGTCAGGAAGGCCCTTGTACAGACTGTGGACCTTAGGGTCAGACCTCAAAGGTAGGAGGAGAGGTTATCAGAACAAGAAAGATTTTAAGACAGGAGAAGCTAGATGAAGAAAGATGAAGAAAAAAGAATGTAGTGAGGAGAGAGAATTAAAATCTTATCTAATTGCATTTGCAAAACCCTTATTTTATCTAAATAAGGGGTCATTCTGGGTGGAAAGGAAATAGAGGGAGATGACACTACTTACTCAAAGTGAACCTCATCCCAAGGCTGGCTTCCTTACTGATCTCTTCTGAGACTTGGCACAGAGGGGTGAAATGCTGTGATTTGGATTAGGGAGGGTTCCCTAATCAGTGATTGGTGTCTTTACAAGTAGAGGAGTCATCATACAGGAAGAAGAGGCCACATGAAGACAACATCATATGATGGAAGAAACAGAAACAAGTCAAAGAATGTCACAGAGCCACGGGAAGCTGGGCAGGGAGGGAATCAGAAGCTGAATGATTGGCTGACACCTTGAGCTTGAACTTCTAACCTCCATTATCTATGAGAGCATGGATTTCCGATTTTTAAGCCAACAGTTATACAGTGATTTGCTGTTTGACTCAAGAAAAGAATGCTCATTCACTCTATAACCTTTTAGGATCTGACAAGTCATGCTGCCCAGTGTGACTCTGGGCTTCCCTAAGCTCAGGGTGCATCTCTGGCATCACCGCTGACATCAGAGCACAGAGAGGCCCAGGAAAGCCTGGATTTCCAGCTTCTCTATCTGCCTTTAATCAGCTGTGACCTCAAATCACAGCATTTCACAACTCTGTGCTTCTGATTCTTCACCTGCAAACCAGAAATGAGAGCTAAGCACGT